>LQNS02278091.1:75689731-75704729 GCA_001587735.2 Parhyale hawaiensis | reverse complement strand
TGCAAAAATACGATAGAAATTTATTTTTCGAAAATAGACATGGCGTCTCTCACGGTCTCTGGTTTGTTTACAAAATCATTGACAGTTCTTGTGCTTTTCAGTGATCACGATGATCATGATCAGAATCACCGTGATCGTGATCATGGTAATCACTGAAAAGCACAAGAACGGTCAAACATTTGTAACAGCAACAATAAGGCCGCGTATACACGATCCATCCTTTCGTCGGAGTTTGTGATCGTGGAACGATTTTGATCGACAAACACCCTCGACGAGCCTTCGAAGTTTGTGATATTTGATCGCAAACAGTGCTAGAAATCTTTGACCACGATCAGGATCACAAAAGTTGACAAACCCCACGCAACCAGCCCATCGAGTGAAGAAAACAAAAGAATGAAAAAAGAAGATCCAAGATCACAGAATAGCTATGTGTACAGATCGGTTAAAGCTGTGAATACCCTCACCAACAAAGACAGAGCAAACAAGACCATTCCAAACATCCACACACGAAGGGAAAAACGAACGAGAACACTGGCCCGTGCGCCATCGCAACGGTTGCAAGGCAAACTCATGAAGAGCACCAGTACGCCGAGTATATCTCACCCGAACAAACGGATCCGGAAGAAACTCAGACAGTGGATGACTGGGAAAGGCATAGACTGTATACAAAAAACAGACTCCACCAACTCTGCGACGATGCGCCAGGTCACAAGGCACAACACCACTCAGCACGAGCGCACATTGACGAACCACTTTATCAAGCAAACATAGATGGCAATCGGCAGCAGAGCCCCAGACTACAGAGCAGTACTCAAGAAGAGGGAGGACAAAGCAATTAAAGCAGCGACGTGTCAATTCTACCGAGCCAAACACCCTCCAAGCACAACTGATAAGACCAATTTTCTACGATGCACGTGAGGTAACCGAACGAATGTGGGGCTCAAATGTCAAGTTTGGATCAAAATTGACACCCAAGATTACCAAGTCAATGAAGTCATCAACCACAGGAAGTGATACACCATCCAGTATGAGTGCAGGAAAAGGAGGTCCCACTGTAGGCGACCTGCAGGACACTAGCATGGTCTTAGTCTTGCCTGATTTTAGCCTCATCCCCCACCTAGAACACCAGGAATCAATCATTTTCAAATCATGCTGAATGGATTCTGGAACCTCTAATCTATCACTAGGCTTATCGCAAAGAGCCAGCAAAGTAACATCATCAGTGTAACCAACAAGTAAATTATTAACAAGATGAAACAAATCCGCAAATTATATTTCGCTCTGTAATTAGATGGATGTCTCTATTTTAAACATATTTTTTAGTAATTAAAGCATAATTTTTTACTTAAATTTACCCGCAAAGCGAAATTTGTTTATGTTTGAGTCTAACTTCTGCACAGCGGGAAGCATTTGGCAACTATATGGGCCAATTATTAATACTGTAGCATATTCCGCAAGTTACGTCTGTACTTTTTTTTTCACTAGTAAAAGCTACAATGGAGCAGAAGTTGCGTTTTAATGGAAGAAACAGATGTACACAGTGTGAATTGCAATAGAAATTAAAGAAAATTATAAATAAAAAATAAAAGAACATTGTTCTATCGTCTGCATTTAAGGGGATGCCAGTGAGTGAATTTTTAGCTATACTTTTCACCAGTATACTGTATACGAAGTTTTATCCGCCAATCAGCATCTCCAACTACAATAAATATATCACCGATAATGTTAGAGTGGAATATCGATTAATAGTAATGGAATGCTGAATTCGAGTATCACTAGTGACCTTGAAGAGTTCATGGCTTCTGTTTCTGATACCGTTGGAACAAAGAGGCAAATTGTTTGTCATTTTGATTGTCGATTAATGTGTTTGTGATCGATGAAAAGATGGATCGTGTAGACGCGGCTTTAGCCTCTTGCTCGCACTTTCCACACTTGACAATATTTTACGGTATTTTGCAGCTAAAGTGGCTGGCCAGTCATGAGCGGGAGATTGAATGAAATAAATTGAAAAGAAAACAACATACGAAGGCCTGAGGTCCCACACTCATGTCGATGTGATGTAAATTTGTTACGTACTACAGTTAGTTACTACAGTTAGTTTGAAACATGACCCAGTTCGAAGTATCTGAACGAGTATGCCTGCTTGCAATGTGACTCCGCGACTTNCGCGTCGCCCGAGGCGATGGCGCCCTGCGCAAATCATCGGAAAAAACCGCATAGTTTTCGTTGAAATATTGGGCCCGAATGGAGATGAGCCGTTTTGCAATGAGTCTTGGGACCAGGGGATCAGAGTCTGGTGATCTGCAGACACTTCTGTATTGACAGCTTTATGCCTAGGCAATGGTGTCATTTGCATGACATGTGATGGTGCCACCGCCCCGAGCTTATGCATTCCAATTGTTCTCTGATGTAACTGCTACGGTAAGCTGACAGCGGCCCACATAGTTGTGTCGAATGTGGTGCATCCAACATAGTTGTGTTGGTTATGATACACCCCCCCCCGTATACATAAAGTTGCGTTGAACGCGTGCGTTATTCATATACAATTGCGAACAAAATTAAGGGGCAAAAACTATAAACTCTAACCAAAAAGCTCAAGATCGTTTACCTTAAAAAATTTATGTAAAAGAGATAACACTATATTCAATAATATCACTAAAAATTTAATGTTTCCCAACGGTTAAAAAAATTCATTTACTTTAGTGATTTTACCCCTTTTATTAGAACTCGAATCACGCCCAGAGTCTTTGCAGTCCTTCACAATTCTTCCAATAATACTCTTTGACCGGTTAATTTCTTTAGCCATCACTCTGATGCCAAGAGTATGCTTGAATAATTTAACAACGGTATTCTGAAAAAAATATTCAATTTTTTCACGCTTAGTCATGTTGTTTTAAGTGCAGTGCGTAAATCGGACGCCATTAATCTATTCTTACATGGAAAGCCAGAAAATAAAATTATTCAACCTCTAAAAATGTGCAATTTGTTAAAAGTGTCCCGTGTTTCTGCACTTTATTTATCTATTAAAATAACTAGAGCAGGCTAAATGTAATTGTATATTATCCATTGGAAAACGTTAAATTTTTGGTGATATCAGTGACTAAAATACTCTTATTCATATTAATTTGGAAAACTTAAACGACTTTAATCTTTTGGTTATAGAGTTTTTGAATTTTGTCCTATAATTTTGCTCTCAACTGAACGTGTTGCTTACACATTTTGTATTAACTAGCGCGGCTCGTGGATATTCCACGGTTGATTTTTGTAGCTTTCTTTGTCACTATGCAGACCCTGACTGTGCCAGAGAGTTGCATGGCGACGTTAATTACATGAAATTGAAAGCGTTTGCACAGAAGCACATTAGTACCGTCTATTTCAAATAGGCCTATAAGCATAGCCATCAAAAGCTAAAAAATGCATAATGATCCTTAGCACGGCGATAGACAAAAATTTACAGCATATATAGAGGAGTAACACGGAACCGCAAGCCAACAGAGCTCTCACCCACCTAACGTGAAAAATCCAATACCCAGGATGAAGTGACCGCCTGCTAATCAATAACACTCTAACATTTTCATCATTTTCAAAAATTTAGTAGTGATTATTGAAAACCGCATCAAAAGTTTCGAAAATTTTCAGTGCAATGTGGAAGTAGCCTATTACTTCCAGCCCACCCAAAATGGAAAAGATGGAAGCTAATGTGCATTATTGCATCGTTGACGGCAAGCCAAGCTGCAAATTAATTATCTTAAGGAAAGCAGGACCAGTGCTTCAAGAGTAAAGTCTCGCACACGTAATGTCGTCAGACAATATTTTCTCGAGTAACAATAAAATAAAGCCATCATCTGAATGCCAATAAGTAACGAATAAGTAACTTCTCGTGCTAAGCTATTAGCTACTCGATTAACACTCAAGCTATTTTTGTCAAAAGTTTGTGAGCACCCTATATTTAAAATAGCTCTAAACTTTCCCAAGGAGTACAAGAATCAAAAGAAATGTCTCACCGCAAACACTCTGCATATGATGCGCATTTAGTTAGTTCCATTACTAAACATTTCGCATGGTTGCCTGAAGAATTGAATGATACAGTTTGGCTTATAGATACATACAAAAGCTAATTCTTCTCGAAGTTATTTGATAATCATTCCACGCTGGCATCCAACATAGCACCTTCTTCGTCAAGATGGTATAGCGAATAACAGAGCTCCTTAAATAAAAATAAAAAACCCGTCTTCAGCCATTTAAATTTTCAACCACTAAAACGTCTCATAATTTGGCGAAAACAACGCTTGAGAGCCGAAGTATTGTAATTCACTTTCTGATTAGTAGAGGCGTAGCTACGAAAGGTGATCAGCCCTTAAAAAAAAATTGTATACCCTAAAGTTATAGCTTTTAATTTCTACCTTGCATAATCGCTTGCGAAACAATGCTCAAAAACTCAAACATAAAGCTCGAAGAACAACCTTAAGTCAGCAGTTCTTTCCCTATTTCATAGTCAGCATTTGGAATAGACTCCCCTCCGCCGTTGTTGGATCCGAGTTAGTCAACTCGTTCAAAAATCGTCTTGACATACATTGGGAGAGACATCTTCCACAGCTAAGAACTCGTCCTCCACGAGTCGTAAGCGCTTAATGGCCAAAGCTTCCCAGGCCATTTTAAGCTGACTTTTTCTCACTTCCGCTCCATCTATATATTTAAGCTCCGCATATTAGCGGCTATCGATCATGCTTGCGTGCATTCATGACCATCTCTTTGGTGGAGATTTTTCTCCCCATTTTTCTTTTTTTCTTTTTTCTCTTTTGTTTTCCATTTTTCTCCTATCGTTTCCCCGTCCTCTACATCCTACTAACATAATGGCAATAGCTCATAGATCCGGGGTGTAAGCTCCGGTGTCTCATTGGGAATGGGCCTCTTGGTTCGTCTACTGCCGCCTATCTAATCTAATCTTTTGAAGTTTAGCATCTCTGTAGAGTGCCCAGTTGTCAAATATGACGCCAGTAATTATGTGATTGAGCTTATTGTTCCAGTTCCCACTATAGGTTTTCCTGTATAATAGGTCTCATCTCTGCAGGCCCGATTTTCCATTAATAAAACGCAAGTTGCATAACCGTGAATTTTCAGACAGCAAAAAATATCCCCCCTGCAAGAGAAGGCGCAAATGTCAGCTTGGAATTGGTCAAATATTGAGCAGCACCAAGGAAATATAGTTCAGTCAAAAGAATTCATCGAAAGCTTTGGGCTTCCGTGTCCTGGATCCCAAGCGATTGTTGTAACTCAAGCGTCGAAATTTGGCTGTAATGTAAATTGAATATAAAAAGGCATCTGCTGGGCGTAAAGTTGCAACTGCTACGAAAATATTCATCTAAAGAAAGCACAATCGAAATGGATTATGGACAAAATGGAACAAAAACTCCAGCCAAGACTCAGCATCACAACCTGCTAAGAAGAATTTCAACTAAAAATATGCGATATAGCTTATGTCGGACAAGATCAAAAACTTTATCAAAGATATTGCCTTTTATCTACCACGCTAAGAAGAAAACTCATCATCGTCATATCAAAAAGTACAGAGCTAGTTTACTCTTATAATCTGAACCCACTCAGTGCTACTTACTTGATGATCAAAGTGCTTCAGTCATACGAATGGACGGGACATCTAAAGTGTTTCGGCAGAGTAGTAGATAGAACAAAGGAAAATTGCGCATACGATTCATTCAGTAATAGAAATTTATTTTCAAGCAAACAGTACTGAAAATTGAGTTTCAAAATTGAGCATGCGCCCTTGAGAAAAATTAGCTCGCATCTTAACTACAAAGAGCTACTGAAGTCACGGTTTCTTATTCAACCTAAGCACCTTTTAGCGATTTTACCAATTATCAGTGATTTTCTATGTTCGATTTTTAATAAATGTATTTCTATTGGGCTCTATCCAGCTATTCTTAAAATAAGTCGCGTCATACCATTGTACAAAAAGGGAAATAAAGATTTACCCTCAAATTATAGGCCAATATCAACACTTTCTTTATTCAACAAAGTTTTTGAAAAATAATTCATTCCCGCATTGCTCACTTTTTGCCTATTCATAATGTTCTCTCTAATACTAAATTTGGGTTTAGAAAAAGCGAAAATACGACTCAGGCCATTTTTAATCTAATCAGTGATATCTTACCAGCTTTTAGAGACAAAACATTTACAGTCTGTTTATTTTTAGATTTAAGAAAGGATTTTGACACCGTTAATCACAAGATTCTCTTTAGAAAGCTGTCGCATTATGGCATTAGAGGGCAAGCCAATGAACTTCTCAAGAGCTACATGAAACAACGAAAACAGTTTGTTGTTATCGAAGATTATAAGTCTACCGAGAGATTTATCGACGTTGGTGTACCACAAGGCTCAGTCCTGGGACCACTTCTTTTCAATCTCTACATAAATGATATCAGATATTTTGATGGCGTCAAGTCCTTATTGTTTGCAGACGATGCAGTATTTTATATTAATGATGTCTCATTACAAGTTGCAATACAGAAAATGCAAAACTTTGTAGACGACCTCTCTCGATGGCTAATAATAAATAAATTAACACCTAATACCGTAAAGACGAAACTCATGCTTTTTACCTCTGCAAGAACGAATAATGTAACTGATGTGTATTTTAATGGGGAACGAGTAGAGCGGGTTATGTCTATTAATTACCTACCTTGAGTTACCTTGAGAGTCTTCGGAAGAAGTCCAGGTGACGTTGCTCACGTTACCCCACGTGCGTGGAGTCACTCTGCTGGGTGTCTTCTGTGGTGCCGCAGTTTGCGACCAAAGAGAGAGCCAGCAGCGAATTATCTCCACAGTGCACCTAGGAATAATAATTGACAATAAGCTTAAGTTCTCTCCACACGTATCTAATCTCTGTAAGAAATTAAGTAAATCAAAAGGCATCATTTATCCAGTGTCAAGGTACTTACCTAGAGATGTTTTACTAAGTTTATACTATTCATTATTTTATTCGCAGTTAACATACGCAATTATTATCTGGGGCGGAGCAGCTAATAACATTTTGAAGCCGGAAAACGTTGATGAATGACGTACTTAGAATTATATTATATGTAATGAGAGACAATAATAACATTCCTTTAGTTCGTACCAATCCTATGTATTTGAATCTTAATCGTTTGAAATATGAAGATGTGCATCGCTATTTCTTACTTAAATTTATACGTAGTGCCATTGCAGGCAAAAATGAGTTCTACGATAGTCATTTTAGGCATTTACTTGTTGATAGACATTATAACCTCAGAAATAACAGTTTTAATTTGCCTGCGAGTAGATTAGAGGTAGAGAAACAATTTGCAATATATCAGTGCATTAGAGCATTTAATGATGTACCGGAGCCTCTAATTCAACCGATGTCTCATAAAGATTTCAAATGTAAATTCCGAGAATTTTGTATAAGCCGACACAGTGACCTGTAGATGTAGTGTGCCCAATGAGCAATAGCTTTTAGGGGCTTGTTTCCAAGTGTTTGATTATTTTACTTTGTTAGTATTTTAACTTGTACTGTGATGTGGAGACAATAAAGGTGTAACGGTAAGTGCAATGTTTCTCCAAGCTAATAGTGGAAGCGTAACTTGCAGACACACGTATAGACGTGCGGACGAACGGATGGAGCCTCAAGCAGAAGTATTATATAGATAGTATGTACGATGTGCACGCATAGCTGTGTTATGCGTGGCGTCACCCATCCTTTGATCCTTTGATCCTTTGATGATACTTCGGACGAGGTCCAGGCGACGTTACGCACGCTGCCCATCTTGAGCAGAGGTGATGCTGCAGTCCGTGACCAGCGGGGTGGCTAACAACGAGTTATCCCCACAGTTCACGTAGCCGCTTACAGCAGGTTTATCCGGCACTTTCAGTAAGCATGCGTCCAGNGTGATGCTGCAGTCCGTGACCAGCGGGATGGCTAACAACGAGTTATCCCCACAGTTCACGTAGCCGCTTACAGCAGGTTTATCCGGCACTTTCAGTAAGCATGCGTCCAGTAAGTGTTTCCATATTCTTGTATTATACGTGTTACACACCACAATTTTATAATTTGTAATTTTCACTGCTCGGTTCAATACTGAAACAGTATACAGTGGCTCCCCAACTTACGAACACCCGAGCTACGAACGAGAGCTGACTAAGGTAAAATTTGTGTTTACACCCCGGCGGATATTTTCAGGAGGTATATTTATCCTTAATTTTAACTATTTGATTTTTTAATAGTACATCTCGTATGTATGTATTAGCTTTCTTTGTTTACCAAACATATAAATATATATAAGGTGTTTTAAATACCCTTAATTACTATGTATTTCTAGGCGGAAATTACCAAGCAACAACTTACGAGCGATTTAGCTTACGAGCGGCTGCTCGGAACCAATACGTTCATAAGTTACAAGCCGGTCTACCGTTTCCTACCCGCTGCTCAGTCTAATATTACTACTAAGTAACATTGCTTGTTCCATGGTGGGCGGAGCATCAGAACATAAAATATGTACTTTTCTGACTTTCGTGCCCTAAGCCGAGATGCTGCTCGGATAAGATGTAAAACAACAGCGAATGATGAAACCACCGAATCATATCGAATAATTAGCGTCCTGGAGATGAGAACATTTGAGTCTCTATTCATTATCTTGTCTGAAATGTGGAGCTTTATGTATCTAATGGGCCGGAATATGGGGACCGCAAAGGGTCAGTCTTCCATCAAGATTTGGCCTTAGCAATCCAAAGGAATCAAAGGATGCAGAGCGCCCAAGCTCGCCGCTCACTAAAGAGATTCATCACAAAGAGACTTCTTAGTTTGTGTAGGACAAAGCAAAGTGGACGTGTATAGTGAGCTAAGTCTGTGCTCAAAGCAAGGTGGGCTTTCAAAGTGTCATTTGGCAAGGTCTGGTCTTTGCAGGGTGCGACGCCGTGGCATTGCTTGCGTCGCATCGGTCGTTAGCAGCGCGAGTCATGGCCGATCGTCCTCTTTGACTGAACAACTGACAAATCCCTCCATCAAAGACGCGTAAGAGGGACAAATTACCTGAAAACCGCTTAGCTCAAATAAAACTTCTCTTTTTTACAAACTTTTTAAGCGGGTGAATATGAGATCGCTTAAGAGGCAAGTTACAGGTCTCCATGAGACCGCAGATACATTGGAAGTGCACCATGGATTTATTATTTACTAATATCCATTCAAATTTTGAATGAAACAATCTTTTCTTGGTTGAAACATTCAACTGGTTGAATCAATGTATACATTTCCTTGAAGCAGTAGAATAATTTTCCGAATCAATATTTAAAACTTGAAGCACTGGTCAGTGGTCATACTCATAGCTTTGAGACGTTCTCACTACTGTATGTCTTAAAAGAAACAAATCTTAAGATAAGGAAAACAATCTTCAATCAAACTGTTGACACAATGTTCGCTTTATGAGGAAATATAGTGCAAATTGTCGAAACAACTAATATTTGACTAATACAACAATCTACGAAATCTTTAGCTTGCGAACAAATTCTAAGTAGCGGTATGCGTTTTATTTATTGAAACCACTGTTAAACTTGAAAGTAGTTATTGGTAATATAATTCAGAAGAAAGTGCTCTAGTATGCCAGTCTATAGTAACATTTCGGAAGGATTCAGATCTCAGCAGCCTCAGTTAGTCAAACTACAATTTTTTTTAGTTAGGCTACTCATCTCATAAAAAGTCGTCATCACGTCCGTACGACAATAAACAACAAGCTTAATTCACTTAATTTGCAATGTACGTTCACATATACATTGTTCAGTATTTAAATGTATAAGGAAAACAAACGTATTCCTGAGAAACCTTCATCTAATAATGAATAATGTATTTATTAACTGGAACACCCTGCCAGCGCATACCTCCTGCAAGCAAGGCACAGTTAATAAAAAATTAAAATTGGCCTTGAAGTTAGGATTTTTTCCTTATAATCACCAAAATCTGGTCATTAGTGCCTCGTGACAGTAATATTCTGGAAGATCCTTCGGTAACTAGCTGTTTCAATTATGTTTTCACAAACATTCGTGAAACGCACAAATGGACCACGGATTATCACCAACATTTGGTATTGGTGCCTTTACCTTTATACCTTTGATACCTTTGATGATACTTCTGACGAGGTCCAGGCGACGTTACGCACGCCGCCCATCTTGTGCAGAAGTGATGCTGCAGTCCGTGACCAGCGGGGTGGCTAACAGCGAGTTATCCGCACATTGACGTAGCCGCTTACAGCAGATTTATCAGGCATTTTCAGTAAGCATGCGTCCAGTAAGTGTTTAAATTTCGCAGTCTCTGTACCGGTGATATTTCGAGCCTGTTAACATTTCTAACAATTCCTGCAAATTTCATTAAGATCCATTGATAACTTTTTGGGTTATACTTCTGACAAACATTTCGACATATTATGTCAAACACACAAACAGACGAGCCGATCATCATCAAACTTTGGTAATTTGTGTATTTTAACGTGTTTAACAATTCTTACAAATTTTGTGAAGAACTTTTCAAAGCTTTTTCAGTTATGTTATTGACAAACATTAAACAAACATTCCTGCAAACAAATATACAAAGGAACAGATTAACACAAACACTTGTCAATTGCTCCTAGTAATAAACCCAACAATTCTAGCTAATTTCATAAGGATTAGTTTACAGCTTTTAGAATTACGCTACACAGTACAGGGACGCAGACAAACAAACAAACGGTTGAACAGATCTTCACTAAAAGTTCGTCATATTATCCTCCTAATTTACCTAACAATCCCTGTAAATTTTGTGAAAATCCGATCTTATATTTTTTAGTTTTCTAGTGGGAGACAGACACAGAGCCATATAAACAAAACACAGACAAAGAAAAAACAAACTAAAAAACATAACCCAATGGGCGGAGATAATAATACACTTGTTTATAAGTGTTTTCCATAGTTTCTGCAGCAAGACATTGTTGTCTAGTCACACAGTTTATTTCAATATCGTGTAAACAATACAGAGAGTTATCAAAATACACCCTATAAAAAAGCCAATGAGTTGTATATTATTTGTTAATAATAATTTAAAGATATTTTTTCTTTTTCATCCTATCGTACAAGAATGAGCTGCGCAGAAGTTTGACCCACAAATAGAGTAGCAGACCCTGGACAGCAGCTCTGCAGGGCAGACCCACTGGGTGCTGTAGGGAGCAGCTCTACAGGGTAGACGCACTGGGTGCTGTGGGGAGCAGCTCTGCAGGGCTGACTCACTGAGTGTTATTGGGAGCAGCTCCGCAGGGCTGACTCACTGGGTGTTATGGGGAGCAGCTCTGCAGGGCTGACTCACTGGGTGTTATGGGAAACAGCTTCACAGGGATGACTCACTGGGTGTTATGGGGAGCAGCTCTGCAGGGCTGACTCACTGGGTGTTATGGGAAACAGCTTCACAGGAATGACTCACTGGGTGTTATGGGGAGCAGCTCTGCAGGGCTGACTCACTGGGTGTTGTGGGAAACAGCTTCACAGGGATGACTCACTGGGTGTTACGGGGAGCAGCTCTGCAGGTCTGACACACTGGGTGTTATGGGGAGCAGCTCTGCAGGGCTGACTCACTGGGTGTTATGGGGAGCAGCTCTGCAGGGCTGACTCACTGGATGTTACGGGGAGCAGCTCTGCAGGTCTGACACACTGGGTGTTACGGGGAGCAGCTCTGCAGGTCTGACACACTGGGTGTTACGGGGAGCAGCTCTGCAGGGCTGACTCACTGGGTGTTACGGGGAGCAGCTCTGCAGGTCTGACACACTGGGTGTTACGGGGAGCAGCTNTAATTTTCTTTGTATAAACTCCAAAATCTAATCATTTGTGCCTTTTGATAGTAATAACAGCTTGTGCAATTTTCTTGAAGATCCGTTCATAACTTTTTGAGTTATACTGCTAACAAACATTATGACAAACATGAGTCTAACATACAAACGAACAAACCAATCTGCACCAAAATTTAATCATTTATGTTTTTTAACATTACTAACAACTCCTATAAATTTCATAAAGATCCATTAATAAATTTTTGAGTTATTGTTTTAACAAGTATAAAATTAAAAACAGTGACAAACGAACAAACGGATCATTACCAAATTTTGGTCATCTACTCTTTGTTACATACCTAACAACTCATGTTAATTTCATAAAAATCCATCCATAACTTTTTGAGTTATAGCATTGAGAAAAATAAGGCAGTCAAACAAACAAATGGAAGGACATATCTTTATCAGAAGTTAATCATCTGTTCCTCCTAACATACCTGATAATCCCAGTAAATTTCGTCCAAATCGGTTCATAACTTTTTGAGTTATATTGGTGACAGACAGACAAACACGACGAAAACATAATCTCCTAGCGGAGGTAGTTATTGGTAATATAATTCAGAAGAAAGTGCTCTAGGATACCAGTCTATAGGCTAGTAACATTTCGGAAGGATTCAGATCTCAGCAGCCACAGCTAGCCAAACTACCATTTTTTGGTTGTTTTCAGTTAGGCTACTCATCTCACAAAAAGTTATCATCACGTCCGAGCGACAATTAGCAATATATGCTTAATTTGCTTAATATGCGATGTACGTTCACATTTATTTCTGTATTTAAATGTATAAGGAAAACAAATTTATTCCTGTGAAACCTTATTCTGATAATAAATAATGTATTTATTAACTGGAACACCCTGCCAGCGCATCCCTTCTCCAAGCAAGGCACAGTTAATAAAAAATAAAAATTGGCCTTGAAGTTTGGATTTCTTCCTTATAATCACCAAAATCTGGTCATTAGTGCCCCGTGCCAGTAATATTCTTGAAGATCCGTCCGTAACTAGCTGTTTGAATTATGTTTTGACAAACATTATTCAAACGTACAAATGGACAACAGAATATCACCAGCATTTGGTATTGGTGCCTGGTAACATTTCTAACAATTCCTGCAAATTTCATGAAGATCTATTGATAACTTTTTGAGTTATACTTCTGACAAACATTTCGGCATGTTATGGTCAAACACGCAAACGGACTAACCGATCATCATCAAACTTTGGCAATTTGTGTCTTTTAGCATGTTTAACAATTCCTACAAATTTTGTGAGGAACATTTCAAAACTTTTTTAGTTATGTTACTGACAAACATAAAGCAAACATTCCTGCAAACAAATATACAGATCAACACAAACACTGGTCAATTTATCCTAGCAATAAACCCAACAATTCCAACAAATTTCATAAAGATTAGTCTATAACTTTTAGAGTTATGCTACACAATACAGGGACGCAGACAAACAAACGGTTGAACAGATCTACACTAAAAGTTTATCATATATTCCTCCTAATTTACCTAACAATCCCTGTAAATTTTGTAAAAATCTGATCATATATTTTTGAGTTTTCTAGTGGGAGACAGACACAGAGCCATATAGACAAAAAGGCAAACAAACAAAAAACAAACTCGAAAAAACATAAACCAATGGGCGGAGATAATAATAAACTTGTTTATTAATGTTTTCTATAGTTTCTGCACCAAGACACTGCAGCCTAGTCACACAGTTTATTTCAGTACTATGTAAACAATACACAGAGTTATCAAAATACACCATAAAAGGACCCATGAGTAGTATTTTAATTTTTAATAATAATTTAAAGATATATTTTCCTTTTCATCCTATCGTATGGGGATGAGGTGCGCAGAAGTTTGACCCACAAATAGCGCAGCAGACCCTGGACAGCAGCTCTGCAGGCAGACACACTGGGTGCAGTGGGGAGCAGCTCTGCTGGGCAGAAACACTGGATGCTGTGGGGAGCAGCTTTGCAGGGCTGACACACTGGTTGCTGTGGAGAGTAGCTCTGCAGGGCAGACACACAGGGTGCCGTGGGGAGCATCTCTGCTGGGCAGACACACAGGGTGCCGTGGGGAGCATCTCTGCTGGGCAGAAACACAGGGTGCTGTGGGGAGCAGCTCTGCAGGGCAGACACACTGGGTGCTGTGGGGAGCAGCTCTGCTGGGCTGACACCCTGGGTGCTGTGGGGAGCAGCTCTGCAGGGCAGACACACTGGGTGCTGTGGGGAGCAGCTCTGCTGGGCAGAAACACAGGGTGCTGTGGGGAGCAGCTTTGAAGTGCTGACTCACTGGGTGTTATGGGGAGCAGCTCTGTAGAGCTGGTACACTGGGTGACATGTGCAGCAGCTCTGCAGGGCTGATGTACTGTACTAAGCGCTGTGGGTGCTGTATCGTTATCAGATGTAGCCGTAAATTAGGGCATCAGCGAATGACATACACAGAGGAGCAGATTATCCTGTGTGTACACAGCTACCGTTGCCTCTCCCGCCCAGCAGCTGCGTCTGCTTCACCTCTAGTTAGTTGTGGCTGCTTCACCCATCAGGGAGTTGTGGCTGTTTCAGCCGTCGGGAAGTTATGGCTGCTTCACGTGTCGGAGAATTGTGGCTGCTAAGGCCGTCGGGAAGTTGTGGCTGCTTCACTCGTCAGGGAGTTGTAGCTGTTGCAGCCGTCGGGAAGTTGTGGCTGTTCCAGCCATCGAGAAGTTGTCGCTGCTGCTGCCGTCGGGAAGTTGTGGCTGCTTCACGCGTCAGAACGTTGTGGCTGTTCCAGCCGTCGAAAAGTTGTGGCCGCTTCACGCGTCGGGGAATTGTGGCTATTTCAGCCATCGGGAAGTTGTCGCTGTTTCTGCCGTCGGGCAGTTGTGGCTGCTTCACGCGTCGGGAAGTTGTGGCTGCTCCACGCGTCAGGAAGTTGTGGCTGTTCCAGCCGTCGGGAAGTTGTGGCTGCTTCACGCGTCGGAAAGTTGTGGTTGCTTCACTCGTCGGGAAGTTGTGGCTGCTTCACGCGTCAATAAGTTGTGGCTGTTCCAGCCGTTGGGAAGTTGTGGCTGCTTCACGCGTTAGGAACTTGCTGCTGTTCCAGCCGTAGGGAAGTTGTGGCTGCTTCACGCGTCG
>LQNS02278091.1:75637883-75648086 GCA_001587735.2 Parhyale hawaiensis | reverse complement strand
TTGCTCTGACAAACAATCAGCATAGTGGATATCCTGCCACTACCTCACTATCGAAACAGGATCTTGCTCTGACAAACAATCAGCATAGTGGATATCCTGCTACTACCTCACTATCGAAACAGGATCTTGCTCTGACAAACAATCAGCACTAGGAAGCCTGTTAGCGCTTTACTGATGCAGATCCAGCTCTTCCATCCAGCAGGACTTCAAATTTGGTGGACCCGGCGGTGCAGCGCTTGTAAAATGTTTCGTCTGGCGTCAGTATTTCAGAGCAGTTTCAATGTCAACTGATGCTACTTATCCAGAGCAGATCCTGATTTAAGTACCCTTCCATGGATAACGGATATGTACAAGCTTTGGAGCGACAGAACTTCCCAACTCCGCTGACCTGCAGTTGGCAGTTTTATAAATCGGCTCCACATCGTTTTGGCGAGCCATGGTTAACAAATTGCTGAATTCTACAAGATTTGAAAGGCCTAATTTACCGAATGTGGACCTTCACGTCTCCCAGGATAGTGATAATAATTCTTTAGTAGAAAACAATAAAAGAAAACCGTATGGATGTCTTACCTACGACTTAAAACAGTTGAAACAGAAACAAAAAGTGTCACGAACACATTTAATTAAAAATTTGTTAACAGAAACTGAATATTTAGTTTCTTCGGCAATCATGAGCAGCCTGCAATAGAGTAAAATGTACATAGAAGCATATTGTCGTTAGGTCCTAATAACGATAGACATATGCCACAATTCACCACTCAAGAGAGGATGGGATGACCGCAAGTATGTATGTATATAGCTGAAGTTTTCCAAAATGAGGGATTTTATAGGAGTAAAGGAGACTTGACTGATCTTAAAATGCTGAAGTAAAGCATTTACACTGACCAGAATGGGCACCTGCTGGTGATGTGTGGACGATTTGTTATAACACCCGTCCTTATACTTCAACAATTGCTCTGGCGTCATACGTCTATAAGTACACATGGTAGGTACAACCGATCTACTAGTTTGTGCCGCGCTTCCTCGCACGTTGGTGCTGACATCTACCGTACTACTCATTGAGGTCATCGCTGCTAGTGCTCATCTTTGCGCGTTTCTGACGCGGCCATACTTTTCAAGTAAAGATTAGTACTGATGCACAACTCAAATGTTTACCTGCTGAGTTCTGACGAACAGAACAAAGCAAAAAATGAACAGAGAAATGAAAAAATAAAAACGAACAGCTACCTTGGCTTGTCATAAATGCAAAGACTGTCTAGAGCGTGAAAATTTTCTTCAGGAATTAAATACACATCTTCAGTTGTTAAATTTACAGTTGCATTTAATAGTTATCGAATTCCATTTCACTGCATCTCATTCTACCGCATAGCACAGCCTTTTACATCCGATCACACTCCATACCATACCCCAGTACACCCTACCACATCTCAGCACATCCTAGAGCACCCCAGCACACCCTAGTAAACCTCACCACACCCTACTCGACCCCAGCAAACTTCACTACACTTCAGCACATCCCACCACACCCTACCTCACACCACCCCAACGCAGCACACCCGACGACCATCAGCACTCACCCAACACGCGACACAAAGGCATTGGACACATCGTTCACGGCCCAAAGACGCAGGCAGTTCCACATTGTGACGCAGACAATCGCGTAAGCTAAGGATTGTTTACCGGCAGGTAAGCGGCTGTTGTGCGCTCATTGCCCGCCAGGCGCAGTTCGCTTCATTCATGTTAAGTCCTTATTGACGGGCTTAAATGCCCTATATGAGCCAGCGGCCTTTGTTGCACGCGAGGAAATTTCCGGTTTGTTCCATATGAGTGTGACTTTCTACCTTACCCCTGCGCCTGGGCCTCTTAGTCCTGCATGATACTTTGACTTTCTTCCTTACCACTGCGCCTGGGCTTCTTAACAGCAACTACGAGAGATAACCAACCCTTATGGTGCAAATAGGGCCATGAAATGCAATAGTGCGTGATTTCACAACCACACAACCAATGCTGATTCTTGTATCAGTTCTTCAGCAAAGAGAAATTAGGCAGAGGAAGATTTTCATGTAATATCCTTCTCGACCTCCGGCCACTGACTCTCCACGCCTCAAGTTTTCTGAGCAGACAGAACTGGAGCATAAACCAAAGAGCATTAAAAGTATACTTTGATATAAATACTTTGTTTTGGTCGTGCACCACATTGGATCCCAATTGGTCTTATGCTGTCTCATTGGCAGCTCACTTTCCGGTGCCTACAGACACAATGGCATTACTGAGGTTGCTGCTGTAAACGTAACTAGACTGCGGTTCTCTACCCCCGCCCTGTTTTAGTTTTGTTTTCCTTACCTTGTGTACCTTGTGGGTCTTCAGACGAAGTCTAGGTGACGTTTCACACATCACCTCACGAGTGTGGAGTCACGATGCTGCGTGTCTTCTGTGGAGCCGCAGTTGGCAACCAACGCTGATAGTGAATACATGAATTCCCCGCCGCCAGAAATGTACACTTGAGCAAAATAGCTTATTGATGAAAGAGCCGATGTGAAGCATAGTCCTATACTTTAGGAGCGGCGACATCGATGTTAGTTTTGAAGAATTTCTAGGCAAGTTTCCCTTCAAAAATATAGCAGCGACTGGTCAAGTTTAATCCAGGCAGAGGAAGTCTTTCGCGCTTCAAGGTCTCAGTTTACTTAGAGAGTAAGGTATGAATGCAACGGTTAGAAAAGGAGCATGCTTTGTTAGGGCCAGTTCGCACGTCCATCATCGTAAAGCGTTCACTCTCGAAAATGAACACTAGCCGTGAGTCAACCTTTTCTGTCGCTGTCCACACGTAGAAATGTCCTTCAGTCAAATGAATGACGCCCCGCGTTCACTTATGATCTCGTTCTTTACAGTTTCGCTTATATTTCGCTTCGGTTTGAAGTCACATTCGTATCCCATGATATTATAGCCTAAAGTTGATAGGAACAACCTATTTTCAAAATACTTATAGGCCGATTAAACCGATAAAAGTGAAAATAGCATGCAGCTATACGCTTACTGGTCGAATCAAAGACGGCGTCTTTGTTCTTAGTACAATATTTTCAGTTTAGCTCGTTTTCTTGTGTTGAACGGGAATACAGTGATTCTGATCGTTAAAGGAACGATAAAAAAGCATGTTTGTCGACTTGTTCATGATTTGAAAACCTCTCTAAGGGATAAATTTAGTATTTATAGATTTTGTTACTGAACTTGAATGACGCGGCTTCTTGAAAAATCAGACGTGCTTCATCCTTCCGTCTCCCTCATTTGCTGCAGCCGCTTCCATCAAATTAACGCGCCGCTTCCATTAGTTTGACTGAACGCGTTACGATGATGGACGTGTGAACACCGCTTTAGAGACGTTCTGTATACTCCAACGCATATATCATAATCAGCAAATACTGGCATCAGCATAAAATAAGGACTTCAGTCTGTGATACCTGGCTTCTTTTAACGTACAGCAGGCAGATAATGAACTCATTTCCTTTGGCTCTTCTGTGGCTCGTCTGTAGTTTGACAAAACATTAGCAGACATCGCAGCGGCTGCTGATAATGAAATCATATCTTATGTTCCTTCTGTGGCTGATCTCCAGTGAGACAAAACATTAGCAGGCATCACAGCGGCTGCAGATAATGAAATCATTTCTTTTGTTCCCTCTGTGGCTGGTCTCCAGTGAGACAAAACATTAGCAGGCATCACAGCGGCTGCAGATAATGAAATCATTTCTTTTGNAATGCAGGAGGGTCTTCTTGCTCGTGTTTTCCTCTCGGCGACCATTTGTCGAAGGCCTTACCAAAGAGGAGCGATCATCTATCAGCGAGGACCCAAAGAAAGGAATCAGGTGCGACCACCGATCTGGGCCGTTTGTAAGGCCCTCAGCTTGGCCCCTCGGGGACAGTTACAACTTCAAACTCTTGCCAAAACCTTTCGGCACACCGAGCTCGCCGCGCCATCTTCCTTGCTTTCTGCAGTAACTTCTGCAGTTGTAATGTATAGCTTTTTGATAGATGAGCCCAGCTGAGGTAATGGGGCCCGTGGCTTCTGTGCGGTATGAGGTGGTAACTCTTGCACAGAGACGCCCGTGTGTGTTTGTGTGTTTTGAATCAATTATTCTGAACGGATCTGTAATTCAATTACGTGGATTTTTTTCAAAGTAAGTGCCATTTTGAAGTGAAATAAAACACGTTACATTTTCTTACCAAAGTTATTTTACGTAAAAGGCTGCACCGTTTCCCTCTTCATAGCTGTCCTCCGAGCCACTCGGAAAGCTCTAACCCATCTCTGTCCCATTCCATAGTCAAAGTGTTTTATCCGTAAACTTCACTAATCTGACGATGAGCTTCAGCAGCTTTCACGTCTTTAGCACTCAGAAGATGAATTACCATTCATATTTCACAGGCCCAGGGCATGTCAATCCGCGGAGCTTTTTTAAATACAAGCATTTATACAATCGGTTGTTTAGGTAATACGGCCTGTGGCTTGTCAAGAGACGTAAATAAACAGCTCGCTAGGGCGGAATGCGCAGACCGCAGCGCCTCTATGCTGGAATTTCGAGCCTTACTTTAAAAAAATCACCCTCGTGTATAAATTAAAAATATACTAGTGGACCCGTACGTGAAAAAAATTACGCAATAATCGATATGTTTGCCTAATGCCTCTAGGCCGGTGAGGAATCTCCTCTTCTTTTACTCGCTTCTTAATTTTCTTCATTGATTCTTTGTCGTGCTCTCATCCTTATGTCTTCTATATTGACAGGCAGAACTAACATCTTGAGTAAAACACTCCAACAAACTTAGATAAAATGGCAGCTTATATACAATGTGTTCGCTCCGTAGCAATGATACCGTTGATACCGTCTTTCCACCTCAAATATCTGTTTCATTTGAAGTGCTCAAATTTTGACATATGAAGAGAAAACTGTTTTGTCAGAGAAAAACAGTAAGCTAGAAGAAATAATTGTCTACTGCCAGTAAAAAATCAATTTTCGCCTGTTTCGTTGACATTTGCATCAAAGTGGGAAGAATAGCTAATGCAACGAAATCATCTGTGGGAAGAAACTACGAATCAAGAAGCATGAGAGTGTCAATGGAAGCTTCAGATATCTTCAGTGCTGAGATTTCAACTTCAGCAATGCAAGAAGTGCATTCAGACTTAAGGTCTTCCTATACTTTGCCGTAGAAGCTAATACTCGTACAAATCAGACTAAGCCTGCGATGTCTTCATTGTTGGAATTTTAACGGTCCCTGATTAAGATAAGTTTGCCATCTTCTGCAACCCGGCCTAGTTTCTACCTAATTGTTTGCAATGGAACTTGAGAGGACGACCAGAGCCTCCAACCTGAGCTAATTTCCGCCTTTCTCTTTTGTTAAAGCGTGACAGAAAATGGGTAAACAAACAGATAAATACACATCGGTCTTTATTATATTGTTGATTATATCATTGCCAGCTTAGTGACGTAACCATGTGGTATGAGAGGCTCCAATGCTTGGGTAATTGCCTTCAGTCCAAGCATTTCAGATTGTTTGAGCCGGACGTAATTGCATATTTTAAACTAAATAATACACAGGAAAGACAATAGCCAAACTACTTTCCTGTCTAGAGCATAGCGTATTTCCACAAGCACACACTAAGAAAGACACAAGCCGGTAGCTCCAAGGATGATGATTATCCTAGGGCAGGTCTTTAGCATTTTTGCAAAAAAAATTTGTGTTAATGATGACGTCACAGTTATAATTTTGTGATTTTCGCTATAAATTAGTGGACAGGATACAAGTTTCATATAAATTGCTGAAGCTGTTGCGCTCGAAATTTTGCCAATGCTTAACGGCTTAACCTTGAGAATCATTTTTCTGCTATCCAAGACGTTAAAAATGTGCTCAACTTTTCGACTTATTTGTTAATATTTTCTCACCCGCGAGCGAAGCGAAAAGCGGTGATAATATTTTCGTTGAAGATTTATGTATAGCTATATCTATATATATTTGTTTGTCAGTCCACCTAACAAGAGGGAGAAGTAGTTGAGCAATGTTCATTATTTTTTTGCAGGGAGTCAGGCGGGTTCACTGAGATGTGAAAAATGTCAAAAATCTAGAGTTAGCTGGCCATCAAAATGGCGGCGTTGAATGTGTCCCCTCCGCGGGTGATGGTCTCACGCCACGCTCAGTCCAAATATGCTCGTTATGAGATGAAATTGTTCGTGGCACATAGCTGAAGGCTCACTGAGGTAAGTGCTAATGATGACGTCAGAGGGATTTCGAGCAGGACCTGAGCTGCGCTTGGAAGCTGTCAGTCTGTGTTTCCATTAGTATGTGCGTCAGCTAAGTCTCGAGTGACGGCGCACTCCCGCGCCAGAAGTATCCATGCTACAAATCTTACTGTCTTTCCGAGTGATTGAATATTCATGTTTGTTACTACAAGGAGGTTAAATAGAAGGAGGAAACACAGCTGTTTTTCTCCTGGCAAACCAGCACTCCAGTTTTTCCGGCGTGGATGATTTTTAGCGGTCAGGTTTTCCTAAAAATAATAATAATCTACTATCGATATATTAAGTGCGTTAGGTGCAGCCTTTCGATGATTATTAAGAGAAGAAAGCGAATAGAGTATATATTCCTCTTCATAGGTGGCTAAATTTTATTTTCTCACATTGCTGTCTCTGTCTAGCCACAATGCTGCAGCCATCCAGCCGCTGTAGCCTTTCAGCCATTCCACGTACATTACGTCACATATGATTCAACTCAGTGGTGTTCGAGTTCTGACTGCACACTACAATATAGAAGGTTGAAAAACGTAAGTTACGTAGTTCAGTCGTGACAATATGCTTGTATTTTTTCGCAGTGCAATAGCCAGAAAATTTTCAAAAATTTCAAAAAATAGTCAAAATATTTCATTATAGTAATGTAACACATATGTGCCGCCAGTCAGCCAGGCTTCAGCCATGCCGGAAAGTTGAACTTCGTCACCGAAGCTTTTCGTTCCCTATTCCTATTAAACCTCCTTGGGAAAATTAAACTCATGTTTATGGTTGCGTTGAGGTGTGAGGTTTAGAAAAGCTATTTCTGCCGATGATGTGTAGTAGAAAATTAAATTTTACTCTTCGGATGACTGTGAGCGGCAATTAAATCCCGGGGCCTACGTAATGACTTTAGTCGGCGCTAGCAGGATAGAGACAACTCAATTAAGCCGTTTACGTAGCCGCTGCACAGCTTCAGCTTGCGTAAAATTTACCTATGCAAAAAATTGTCGAATATCTCAGCCGCTAATGCAATTTTTACACCCTAGCAAGTGGTAATTGTGACCTTATAACCATCGCTCCTAATTGTGGGCAGTTTAAGTCCGCAATTATTGATATGTTGAAAATTAGTGCCCGATGTTCATACACGTCATACTTAGGTAAGTCACGACTGCGCAGTCAGATTAGTTGAGTTAACTCTAGGTTGCTAGCGGCAGCGAAAGTGTTACGTGATCACCCGGCTACAGAATGTAGCTACAGCAGAAGACTTCCTAAGCTCAAAAGGTAACACTTTATTACTTTGGAGTTTTCACAGCTTCATGAGTTTGTGTTTGCTCTCTGTATTCTGCCGCAAAGACCTTTAACATTCAATGTGTTGTGTGCGATGAGCCGCTGCATATAGGCAAGTAGGTTTGTTGAGGCACGTTAGGTTAGCAGACGTGCGTTATGCGTTGGGTTAGACGACGTGCGTTAGTTTAGTCGACGTGCGTTGAGTTAGACAATGTGCGTTAGGTTAGCGGGTCAAAAGTACGAGGTGCATGATGTTGATATAAGGCAGCATACTCATAGAGCGTCTTATTGACGTTCGTCAGTTATGACGACCGTCAAAATAACGCCCTAACCTACACACATGGCGTTGTTTTCTTCGATATGTAGATCCCACAGGCAGGCTCTTTCTTCTATCAAATCAATTAGAAGCTCACAATCTAGGTCGTCAGTCATAATTCTGATACAGAACACAACTGCTTGTGAGAAAGATGGTAGTTTTGTATCAGCTCCTGTCAGTGACTCTACAATTTTAGTTACAAATCTGAAAAAAATATTTCATTGGTAATAAAGCTAATGATAATGTTATTTTCCTTTACGCAGTTTTCCACACATTCACTTTAATTCAATTGTAAACTATTTGAACAATTTACTGCCCATATCCTATACAGTGTATAGTCTAATAAGCTGTCCAATCTTGTCCAATAATATTGACAACAAAAGAGTACAAAATCACAACGCGACGCTCTGTGTACAGGTCACGTAGAAAATACACACGCCGCCCACATGCTAAGCAGCGCAAGCAACGGCCGAATTTAGAAGAATGACGTACAACGCTCAAACGCCGTAATGATGACATTCATTTTAACGCTGCGTGAGTAGGACAACGCTTGCGAGTATAATCATCTCAAAACGAGCGTCTTTTGCGACGGTCGTCATGAATGACGGACGTCAAAAGACGCTCCGTGTGTAGGCTGCCTAAGACAGGTTACAATAGCGTAGCTTTGGTTTGCAACAATATACCAGGGATCTGTAGGTGACAACAATACACCATGGATCTGTAGGTGACAACAATATACCATGGATCTGTAGGTGACAATAATATAAAAAAGAACAATTGCAGGTTCAAAATTTGATTGATAATGTGAAATTCGACGGAAATGTTTTGAGGAAGTAAACATATCACTGCAGTGAACTATATATAGCTAATTAACTTTCCAAATGAAAAAATGTTCAGCAAATGGTATCATTGAAGGAACTCCCAGGACAGCGGACGATTTAATTTTGACCAGCACAAGCCGCAGGTGCACGTTTTTCCAGACTAGGGTTAAGCTGATGTAGGCGGGGGGGGGGGGGAACANGGGGGAGGAACAAGAATATGAACAATCCGTGAACGATGCTCCAGTAAGCTAGGGTAAAGCCATGCCATCTAGATAACTTCTTGGAGCGAAAAGACTTTGGTCACATCTAGCATGTGCGATCTCCTCAGCACCGCGAACTTCCGAGTTAACGTTCGGTTCCCTGGCAGCATTCGTTTCGAGGCTTGAGGGGATTTTTTTTAATCTTGCGAAAATAATCGTTAAGGAATTGTCGTAAGTATTTAGATGACTTTAACAGAAGCAGTACTAACAGCAGTGCTGATTAATGTGAATTTTCCTCTTTTTTTTGACGTTATCGTAACATTTAGACGTAGTCATAACACCGTAAGAGTATATACTTATTTACCTATACACTAATTAAAGTGTTCCTTTATTCATATGTATTGTTTGCTCTGTAGCTATATTAATATACATATGTATTCACATATATCTATATCTTCATTTAATAATATACATTATTTGGAACACATAGGGATATAGTAAAAATACACAATTCATAGCTTATCATTAGAGTTATATTAAACTAATACGCATTAACAATGCGTACTGCGCTGCATTACGGCCCATTGTTTGGCCTCTGTCTAGTAACGGTATGCACTGCCATCGGGCGTAAGTGTTAGATAGTTTGTAACCAGGTGCATTATGGATCACTTCCAGTAACAAGTTGTCAGATTGTTCTTCCTTGTCCGAACTTTGAGGCAGTCAGTGTAATTTTGAGCAAATGTCATTTTTGCTTGCACTAGTCCATAAGCCGACGCAACATGTCATTATAGGATACACGTAGGTGGCCAATATACTTCTGCTTAAAGTTCGACAATAACAAGCTACAATACATGGGGTAGTAATAGCTCCGAAACAGTTGGCGTTTGAACCTCTTCAGAACAGTGACCAAATTTTCTAAGTAGCATGCATGTTGGCCACTGCATGGAGCTTCCGTGTTTCTTTCTCTTTGTTCTCGTTATCGTTTTCAGTGATGTTATGACCTAGGTATGAAAAACTGTTCATGTAAGTCAGTGCGACACCATTCAGACGACTGACTTTATCGATGGGCAAGTTACATCTCCTAGGTTAAATGTGCATACAGACCGGTTTAACAGTACAGTTTAAGAAGCTACATTCGATACATAGTTTGCTAGCTTCGTTGTAGGAAATTGAAAGCAGTTTTTGCAGCCCGCTGGAATGGGAAGAGGGAAGAGCCATGTCATCAGCATAGCTGAGCGCATTTACAGCCTTACCACCTTACCATTAATATGACACGCCACTCCAGCTGCGTTGAGTCGGGTGTGGATATCGTCAATTAATTTACTAAAGAG
>LQNS02278091.1:75604949-75617390 GCA_001587735.2 Parhyale hawaiensis | reverse complement strand
GGTGATGTGATACAGCCTGAGTGAGGCATGGAAGGGTGATGTAATACAGCCTGAGGTATGAGAGGGTGATGTGATACAGCCTGAGTGAGGCATGGAAGGGTGATGTAATACAGCCTGAGGTATGAGAGGGTGATGTGATACAGCCTGAGGCATGCAAAGATGATGTAATACAGCCTGCTGCAACCGTGAGGTATGCGAAGGGGATCTAATACACCTTGCTGCAGTTCTGAGGCATGAGAAGGAGATGGGATACAACCAGTTGCCATCGTGAGGCATGATATGGTGATGTGATACAGCCTGCTGCAACCCTGAGGCATGAGAAGGAGATGTGATACAGCCTACTGCAACACTGAGGCATGACTGAGCAATGTGATACAGCTTGCTGCAGCGCTGAGGCATGGGAAGGCGATGTGATATAGCCTTCTGCTGCACTGAGGCATGAGAGCGATGTGATACAGCCTACTGCAGCCCTGAGGCATGACTGAGCAATGTGATACAGCTTGCTGCAGCGCTGAGGCATGAGAAGGCGATGTGATATAGCCTACTGCTGCACTGAGGCATGAGAGCGATGTGATACAGCCTACTGCAGCCCTGAGGCATGACTGAGCAATGTGATACAGCTTGCTGCAGCGCTGACGCATGAGAAGGCGATGTGATATAGCCTACTGCTGCACTGAGGCATGAGAGCGATGTGATACAGCCTACTGCAGCCCTGAGGCATGACTGAGCAATGTGATACAGCTTGCTGCAGCGCTGAGGCATGAGAAGGCGATGTGATACAGCTTGCTGCAGCACTGAGGCATGGGAGGGCGATGTGATACAGCTTGCTGCAGCACTGAGGCATGGGAGGGCGATGTGATACAGCTTGCTGCAGCACTGAGGCATGGGAGGGCAATGTGATACAGCTTGCTGCAGCACTGACGCATGAGAGGTCGATGTGATACAGCCTGCTGAAGCACTGAGGCATGAGAAGGCGATGTAATACAGCCTGCTGCAGCGCTCAGGCATGAGAGGGTGATGTGATACAGCCTACAGCAGCACTGATTCATCAGAGGGCGATGTGATACAGCCTACTGCAGCACTGAGGCATGAGAATGCAATGTGATACAGCTTGCTGCACTAAGGCATGAGATGGGGATGTGATGCAGCCCGCTGAAGCACTGAGGCATGAGGAGAGTGATAAGATGCAGCCTGCAGCACTGAGACACAATTAAGGGAATGATTTGATATAGCGTGTAACACTTAGACTTGAGGGAATGATATAATACAGCCTACAGCACTGAAACGTGAGGGGAATGATATGATACAGAAGACAGTACTGAGACATGAGACTCCGATGTAGCCCTGAGGCATGGCAGGACGATATGAGACAGTGTGCAAATCTGCAGCCTCAATTCATGAAAAACTTGTGTTATTTCTTCAAGCAAAAGTCTTGCGGGTTGACGATCAGTGAAGGACCGGGGTTATTTCATGAATGAGACACCTGGGATATTTCTTCAAACGAAAGTCATTAAGTATTTCGGAGGGGGAAGACTTGTAGCACTACAGCATAGAGTGACAGGAATAAATTTTTTACTATTCTGTCTACAAAAGTCATGAAACCTAGCGATTAATCTTTACGGTGGTTCTATATCAACATCCCGATATTTTTTCATTTGGAAATACTACCATCTCTGCGTGCAAGTATAGCCACAGCAGTGCTGCACTACAGCCACTCCCCACCACCTCCACCTCCTCTCGCCACAGTTCCAACCATCAACAATCGTCTACGATGTTCCCAAGCTAAGCACAATTTGATTATAGACAAGCGCAATCAATTAGCACAACTGGCGCAGGAGGGGATGCCGAAGGGGCAGCAACCTCCTCCCTGCCGCATTTGTCATGCAAAATACCAAATCTTGCCGTTCTTTTGAAGCGCGTAGTTTGAGTGAAGAGCGAGTAATGCTTCCTTCATTGAGTCCATGTCCAACGAGGGCCAATAATTTGCCCATCATGGGTTCGCGGGTCCCACAGCAGCACCGCTGTTGCTTATGTGCACCGCTATGGGTTCAGTCATGAGCAGATACTCTTACGTTTTTATTGTCAGATGTTTGGGTATGACTCATAATAGGCTCCTGCTGACGTCACACTCTAGCCTATAGGTGCACACACACTGAACCTTCTCCCTGATAAGATATGAATATGTATCTTTTAGCTCTTTACTATTCAAGGTTTTCGTTCTAAATACTATTGCGGCTCATTTCAGAAAACAAGGTCGCTAAAGGAGCGAATTCTGAGTAAGGTTTACGAACTGAATTTGTATGACGCTTTGCTCTTCACTTGACTGAAATCCTATTGTCCAACCTAGTGTCATACCGGCACTGGAGCTGCGCAAACTTAGTCGTCATACTTAAATGTCATAGCAACACTAGAGCTGCATATATTAGACGCAGGTTTTCACCTTAGAACCTTAAACAGATGTGATGAGTATGATTGTTTTGCTATAGTTAATATTTTGTCCCGATATTCCATTCGCCCTTGTATACTTTCTTTTTCTATAGCATATTAGCCACTGTTAGGTGTTATTTAGGAAGACGTAAGGTTAATAAAATTGAAGCTAATGCCTTGCTGGTCTTACAAGTACAGCTTGCTAACTACTGATAACATTACAGAGGCGGCGTAGAGCTGCTACTCAGCAACGAGCCACGACTCTGCCACCGCTGGACCTTCAGCGCAAGCTGGAGCGCCGCTGCTGGCATGGCTCAGGCCAGGACTCCACTGGTGGCTCATACATCAGATTATCGCTATATCCGTGGAAAGTCTCGCGAAAACGGTATCTGGTATTGGCAAGCAACAAAGTGGAAGGTCAGTCAGTGTCTCACTGACGAAGCACGATGTGGTCTTGAGAAATGATGCAGTGGGGAAAAAGCCTGTCATGTGCCTGACGAAACTGGATCTTGCTATGGCAGACAACCATAGTGGATATCCTGCCACTACCTCACTATCGAAACAGGATCTTGCTCTGACAAGCAATCAGGGTAGTGGATATCCTGCCACTACCTCACTATCGAAACAGGATCTTGCTCTGACAAGCAATCAGGGTAGTGGAAATCCTGCCACTACCTCACTATCGAAACAGGATCTTGCTCTGACAAACAATCAGCGTAGCGGAGATCCTGCCACTACCCCACTGACGAAGCTGCAACTGGTCGTGATACAACAACGCACTAGGAAGCCTGTTAGCGCTTTACTGATGAAGATGCAGCTCTTCCATCCAGCAGGTCTTCAAATTTGGTGGACCCGGCTGTGCAGCGCTTGTAAAATGTTTCGTCTGGCGGCAGTATTTCAGAGCAGTTTCTATGTCAACTGATGCTACTTATCCAGAGCAGATTCTGATTTAACTACCTTTCCATGGATAACGAATATGTACAAGCTTTGGAGCGACAGAACTTCCCAACTCTGCTGACCTGCAGCTGACAGTTTTATAAATCGGCTCCAGATTGTTTTGTTCAGCCATGGTTAACAAATTGCTGAATTCTATAAGATTTGAAAGGCTTAAATTACGGAATGTGGACCTTCACGTCTCCCAGGACAGTGATAATAATTCTTTAGTAAAAAACGATAAAAGAAAACCGTATGGATGCCTTACCTACGACTTAAAAAAGTCGAAACAGAAACAAGAAGTGTCACGAACACATTTAATTAAAAATTTGTTAACAGAAACTGAATATTTAGTTTCTTCGGCAATCATGAGCAGCCTGCAGTAGAGTAAAATGTACATAGAAGCATATTGTCGTTAGGTCCTAATAACGACAGACCTATGCCACAATTCACCACTCAAGAGAGGGTGGGATGACCGCAAGTATGTATGTATGTATATAGCTGAAGTTTTCCAAAATGAGGGATTTTATAGGAGTAAAGGAGACTTGACTTAACTTAAACTGCTGAAATAAAGCATTTACACTAATCAGAATGGGCCCATGCTGTTGATGTGTGGGACAATTTGTTGTAACACCCGTCCTTATACTCTAACAATTGTTCTGGCGTCGTACGTCTATAAGTACACATGGGTCGTACGTCTATAAGTACACATGGGTCGTACGTCTATAAGTACACATGGGTCGTACGTCTATAAGTACACATGGGTCGTACGTCTATAAGTACACATGATACAACCGATCTACTAGTATGTGCTGCGCTTCCTCGAACGTTGGTGCTGACACCTACCGTACTACTTATTGAGGTCATCGCTGCTAGTGCTCATCTATACGCGTTTCTGACGCGGCCATACTTTTCAAGTAAAGATTAGTACTGAAGCACAGCTCAAATGTTTACCTGCTGAGTTCTGACGAACAGAACAAAGCAATAAATTAACAGGAATGAAAAAAATAAAAACGAACAGCTACCTTGGCTTGTCATAAATGCAAAGACTGTCTAGAGCGTGAAAATTTTCTTCAGGAATTAAGTTCACATCTTCAGTTGTTAACTTTACAGTTGCATTTAATAGTTATCGAATTCCATTTCACTGCACCTCATTCTACCGCATAGCACAGCCTATTACACCCGATCACACTCCATACCATACCCCAGTATACCCTACCACAT
Source organism: Parhyale hawaiensis (assembly GCA_001587735.2). Lineage (NCBI taxonomy): Eukaryota > Metazoa > Arthropoda > Malacostraca > Amphipoda > Hyalidae > Parhyale > Parhyale hawaiensis. The sequence continues at coordinate 75,612,806 of LQNS02278091.1, read as the reverse complement.
CTCAACACATCCCAGAGCACCCCAGCACACCCTAGTAAACCTCACCGCCCCCTACTCCACCCAGCAAACTCCACTACACCTCACCACATCCTACCTAACACCACCCCACCCCACCGCAGCACACCCGACGCCCATCAGCACTCACCCAACACGCGACACAAAGGCATTGGACACATCGTTCATGGCCCAAAGACGCAGGCAGTTCCACATTGTGGCGCAGACAATCGCGTAAGCTAAGGATTGTTTACCGGCAGGTAAGCGGCTGTTGTGCTCTCATTGCTCGCCAGGCGCAGTTCGCTTCATTGATGTTAAGTCCTTATTGACGGGCTTAAATGCCCTATATGAGCCAGCGGCCTTTGTTGCACGCGGTGAAATTTCCGGTTTGTTCCATATGAGTGTGACTTTCTTTCTTACCACTGCGCCTGGGCCTCTTAGTCCTCCATGATAGTCCTCAATGATACTTTGACTTTCTTCCTTACCACTGCGCCTGGGCCTCTTAGTCCTCCATGATAGTCCTCAATGATACTTTGACTTTCTTCCTTACCACTGCGCCTGGGCCTCTTAGTCCTCCATGATAGTCTCAATGATACTTTGACTTTCTTCCTTACCACTGCGCCTGGGCCTCTTAGTCCTCCATGACACTTTGACTTTCTTTCTAACTGCTGCGACTGAGCCTTTTGGCTTTCCATGACACTATGACTTTTTCCCTCACCACTGGGCCTTAGCTTCTCGATTTCGCATGACACTGCGACTTTCTTCCTCTCTTCTGCGGCAGAACTTCTCGGTTCTTTACGATAATATTCTATTTGTCAATAATGCAGCACATCTCATCATTGAAAATTCTTAACAGCAACTACGAGAGAAAACCAACCTTTATGATGCAAATAGTACCATGCAATGCATTAGTGCGTGATTTCTCTCAACACACAAGCAATGCTTATTCTTGTATCAGATTTTCAGCGAAGCGAAATTAGGCAGAGGAAAATTTTCACATAACATCTTTCTCGACCTGCGGCCACTTACTCTCCACGCCTCAAGCTTTCCCAGCAGACACAACTGGAGCATAAACACAGGAGCATTACAAGTATACTTTGCTGTAAATACTTTATTTTGGTCATGTACCACATTGGATCCCAGGTGGTCATATGCTGTCTCATAGGCAGCTCACTTTCCGATGGCTACAGACACAACAGCATTACTGAGGTTGCTGCTGTAAGCGTAACTAGACTTCTGTTCTCTACCCCCGCCCTGTTTTAGTTTTGTTTTCCTTACCTTGTGTACCTTGTGGATCTTCAGAAGAACTCGAGGTGACGTTTCACACATCACCTCACGAGTGGGGAGTCACGATGCTGCGTGTCTCCAGTGGAGCCGCAGTTGGCAACCAACGATGATAGTGAATATCTGAATTTACCGCCGCCAGAAATATACACTTGACCAAAAAAGCTTATAAATGAAAGAGCCGATGTGGAGCATAGCCCTGTATTTCAGGAGCGGCTACATCGTTGTTAGTTTTGAAGAATTTCCAGGCAAGCTTCCCTTCAAAAAGATATCAGCGACTGGTCAAGTTTCATCCAGGCAGAGGAAGTCTTTCGCGCTTCAAAGTCTCAGTTTACTTAGAGAGTAAGGTATGAATGCAACGGTTAGAAAAGCAGCGTGCTTTGTTGGGGCAAGTTCACACGTCCATCATCGTAACGCGTTCATTCCCGAAAATGAACAGGGCCGTGAGTCAACTTTTTCTGTCGCTGTCCACACGTAGAAATGTCCTTCAGTAAAATGAATGACGCCACGCGTTCACTTATGATATCCTTCTTTACAGTTTCGCTTATATTTCGCGTCGGTTTGAAGTCACATTCGTATCCCATGATATTGTAGCCTAAGTTTGATAGGAACAACCTATTTTCAAAATACTTGTAGCCTGATTAAACAGATAAAAGTGAAAAAAGCACTCAGCTATACGCTTACTGGTTGAATCAAAGATGGCGTCGTGTTCTTAGTGCAATATTTTCGGCTTAACGAATTTTCTTGTGTTGAACTGGAATACAGTGATTCTGATCATTAAAGTAACGATAAAAAGCATATTTGTCGACTTATTCATGATTTGAAAACGCTATAAAGGATAATTTTCGCATTTATTGATTTTGTTACTGAACTTGAATGCTGCTGCTCCTTGAAAAGTCACACGTGCTTCATCCTTCCGTCTCCCTCATTTGCTGCTGCCGCTTCCATCAAATTAACGCGCCCCTTCCATCAGTTTGACTGAACGTGTTACGATGATGGACGTGTGAACACCGCTTCAGAGACGTTCTGGATACTCTAACGCATATATCATAATTAGCAAATACTGGCAACAGCACAAAATACGGGCTTCAGTCTGTGATAGCTGGCTTCTTTCAACTTACAGCAGGCAGATAATGAACTCATTTCCTTTGGCCCTTCTGTGGCTCGTCTGCAGTTAGTTAGACAAAACATTAGCAGACATCGCAGCGGTTGCTGATAATGAAATCGTTTCCTTTTTATTCTTCTGTGGCGGATATCCAGTAAGACAAAACATTAGCAGACATTGCAGAGGCTGCAGATAATGAAATCATTTCTTTTGTTCCCTTTGGGACTGGTCTCCAGTGAGACAAAACATTAGCAGGCATTGCAGAATCTGCAGATAATGAAATCATTTCTTTTGTTCCCTTTGGGACTGGTCTCCAGTGAGGCAAAACATTAGCAGGCATTGCAGAGGCTGCAGAAAATGATATAATTTCTTTTGTTCCCTTTGGGACTAGTCTCCAGTGAGACAAAATATTAGCAGGCATCACAGCCGCTGCAGATAATGAAATCATTTCTTTTGTTCCCTCTGTGGCTGGTCTCCAGTGAGACAAAACATTAGCAGGCATTGCAGAGGCTGCAGATAATGAAATAATTTCTTTTGTTCCCTCTGCGGCTGGTCTCCAGTGAGATAAAACATTAGCAGGCATCACAGCGGCTGCAGATAATGAAATCATTTCTTTTGCGAATGTCGTCGCTGGAATAAAACACGGAGGTGTTCAATTTGGGCGACCGAGAAGGCGTTATCAAAAGGATAATGCAGGAGGGTCTTCTTGCTCGTGTTTTCCTCTCGGCGACCATTTGTCGAAGGCCTTACCAAAGAGGAGCGATCATCTATCAGCGAGGACCCAAAGAAAGGAATCAGGTGCGACCACCGATCTGGGCCGTTTGTAAGGCCCTCAGCCTGGCCCCTCGGGGACAGTTACAACTTCAAACTCTTGCCAAAACCTTTCGGCACGCCGAGCTCGCCGCGCCATCTTCCTTGCTTTCTGCAGTAACTTCTGCAGTTGTAATGTATAGCTTTTTGATAGATGCGTCCAGCTGAGGTAATGGGGCCCGCGCCTTCTGTGAGGTATGAGGTGGTAACTCTTGCGCAGAGACGCCCGTGTGTGTTTGTGTGTTTTGAATCAATTATTCTGAACGGATCTGTAATTCAGTTACGTGGATTGTTTTCAAAATAAGTGCCAGTTTGAAGTGAAATAAAACACGTTACATTTTCTTACCAAAGTTATTTTACATAAAAGGCTGCACCGTTTCCCTCTTCATAGCTGTCCTCCGAGCCACTCGGAAAGCTCTATAACCCTACTCTGTCCCATTTCATAGTCAAAGTGTTTTATCCGTAGACTTCACTAATCTGACGATGAGCTTCAGCAGCTTTCACGTTTTTAGCACTCAGAAGATGAATTACCATTCATATTTCACAGGCCCAGGGCATGTCAATCCGTGGAGCTTTTTTAAATACAAGCATTTATACAATCGAATGTTTACGGAATACGGCCTGTGACTTGCAAGGGACGTAAATAGGCAGCTCGCCAGGGCGGAATGCAGACCGCAGCGCCTCTACCCTGGAATTTGGAGACTTACTTTAAAAAAGTCACTCTCGTGTATAAATCATAAATATACTAGTGGACCCGTGCGTGAAAAAATTCACGCAATAATCGATATGTTTGCCTAATGCCTCTAGGCGTACGTGTTAGATAGTTGGTAACCAGGTGCATAATGGATCACTTTGAGTAACAAGTTGCCAGATTTTTCTTCCTTGTCCGAACTTTGAGGCAGTCAGTATAATTTTAAGCATATATCATGTTCGCTTGCACTAGTTCATAAGACGACGCAACATGTCATTATAAGATGCACGTAGGTGTCCAATATACTTCTGCTTAAAGTTCGACAATAACAAGCTACAATACATGGGATAGTAATAGCTCTGAAACAGTTGGCTTTTGAACCTCTTCAGAACAGTGACCAAATTTTCTAAGTAGCATGCATGTTGACCACTGCATGGAGCTTCCGTACGTGTTTCTTTCTCTATGTTTTGGTTATCGCGTAAATTGCCAGTGATGTTATGACCTAGGTATGAAAAACTGTTCATGTAAGTGGGTTCGACACCATTCAGATGACTGACTTTATCGATGGGAAAGTTACATCTCCTAGGTTTAATGTACATGCAGACTGGTTTAACAGTATTACGTTCGTTACGTAGTTTGCTTGCTTTGTTCTGGGAAATTGAAAGTAGTTTTTGCAGCCCGCTGGAACGGGAAGAGGGAAGAGCCATGTCATCAGCATAGCTGAGCGCATTTACAGCCTTACCACCTTACCATTAATATGACACGCCACTCCAGCTGCGTTGAGTCGGGTGTGGATATCGTCAATTAATTTACTAAAGAGAATTGGGGAGAGAAAGCCTCCTTGTCGCATGCCATCAGCCATACCAAACGCTGATGTCTTTGCTGCTCTGCATTTTGCAAAGCATTTCTGGGTCTGAAACCAAAACTTTAGCGTCTTTGCAATATAAGGGGGCATTTGTTTCTCACGCACACACTTGAATAGAGAGTAGTCTAATGGTGAACTCGGTCAAATGCAGCCGTATCATCTAAAAAGCACCGACACATACTGTAGGAAATCGGTCATCCTAAACACTGAAATCAGCCGAAGTCCACCGAAATCGATCGATTTCGGCCAAAATTGACCGAAATCGACTAAAATCGGCAGAAATCTACTGATTTTCACCTAAAATATATCTATTTATCACATTCCTTCGCTAAAAGAGGCCGGTTGCTGATAGGGTTGGAAATTTTTTATTAAAAAATAAAAATCGATGATTTTTCCTAATTCATTTTTTACTTAATTTATTTTCTATATTTTCTTAATGTGAAATTATGCCCTAATTCTTCATATAGTTGTTCTCCAGTGTGCTCAAGATAATACTTATAAAACAAGTGTTTCCTGCTTGCCTCATGCTTAAAATTTTTAATACGCGGTGAAAATTCACAAAAAATCAATTGTAAAAAATCAAGTAGCTACAAAATCTAGTGTAGTAAATGGTGGAGTGATAATTAGCTATAAGCTATACAATTCTTCATAAAATAATGGTAAAATAATTTTAAGATTGGAGATAACTCAATAAAATATACATGTAGGTAGGTAAATGATTTTTTCAGTTGGCTAACCGATTTTTTCCAAGAGTGGGGAACAAGTTCAAGTTGCTTGATTGGGTAAAAATGCAAAAAGAAGGTAAACCTAATTAAACATGGTATTTATAGCATCTCACCGTACAGCTGTAAAGAAAATGACTAATGATAAATAATTAAAACTTTTATATATGTAGATCTAGCTAGGTATTTTCTAAACTGAAGCTATTAGTTAAACAGTCTGCAGATGGTAGAGGCGTCAGTATAGGGGGTGGTACGCTCATCATTACCTCCACCAAGGAGTTTTTGTTTTCGTCGTGTTTGTCTGTCTGTATATTTGTCTGTCTGTCACCAAGATAACTCAAAAAGTTCTGAGCCGATTTGGATGAATTTGACAGGGATTGTTAGGTATATTAGGAGGAACAGATGATTACCTTTTGGTGTAGATATGTTCATCCGTTTGTTTGTTTGTTTGCTTGGCTACCTAATTTTTCTCAATGCCATTACTCAAAAAGTTATGAGTGGAATTTTATGAAATTAACATTAGTTGTCAGGTATATAACAAAAAGTAAATGACCAAATTTTGGTAATGATCCGTTTGTTCGTTCGTTCGATCGTTTATCACTGTTTTTGATTTTATGCTTGTTAGCACAATAACTCAAAAACTAAAGAATGGATCTTTATGAAATTCATACTAATTAATTATTAGTAATGTTGAAAGACATAAATGATTAAATTTTGGTGCAGATCGGTTTGTTCGTTTGAATGTTTGACTTATGTTTGTCATAACATTTGTTAGCAGTATAACTCAAAAAGTTATGAACGGATCTTCAAGAAAATTGCACAAGTTGTTATTATTATCATGAAAAAACACAAATGATTAGATTATGGAGTTTATAGAAAGAAAATTATGGTTTCAGAACCAATTGGAAATTTTGGCTACCGTTGCCTCGCTTGGCGGAGGTATGCGTTTTCAGAGTTCTCTAGGTTGTTCATGGAATTAGCACAAAATTTGGTGCACATTACATATGAGCTACAGAGGTGAGTAACTAGTAGCTATCTATTGTGTTGCTTTTTACAGAATTTTAAATCTCTTGAAGTGATACTTTTATTCAATTTTTTTCTCATGGCCGCACATGTGACGCTTCAAACCACATGTGTCATCACGTATCTTAATCAAGTCTGCAAGTAACCAAATTCACGTCGTATGAAAACGTAATTTGAGAAAATAATGAGAAACTACGAATAGATGCTCAAAAATGTAGCTAGAATGCATTGTTGTTGAATGAAGTGAAACTTAGAAGTGAATATGCTAACTCTCAAGTGTTTTTAAGCGATTATCACATCGATCTGTAGTGCCTCAGTCGAAAAAAAAATTTATATATGTATTCGCTGCCAGCAACCATCGACGATTCAAAGAGCTTTGGTGTTTCATGCTCGCATAATCCCCGCTGGTTTTGGTGCTCGCTCGAACTGGGCCTCGCTCGCAAGGTCCAGGGACCCTTACCGACATCAATCTTCCGGTAAAACTTCAATTAAAACCTTAACATATCACTTTCAACTTATAAGTGTGAACACACCTGTTAGAGGTGTGAATGTGTTGGGGTGGGGGTTATTATTTATTTGAATTATAGCTTATGCTCTGCTAAGCTGTTCCCCTTTTGCTCCCGAGTCCGAGTCGGTAGATTTCAGCTGATTTCAATAGATTTCTTCCAATTTCGGTGTTTAGGGTGACCCGATTTCGATAGATTTCGGTCGATTTCAGTACATTTTGGTAGATATCGGCCGATTTCGGTAGATTTCGGCCAATTTCAGTAGATTTCGGTCGGTTTCGGTGTTTAGGGTGACCCTAGGAGGTTCACTATCAAAGAAATGATTTATGGCCTGTTTGAGTGTAAATATAGCCGTTTCTGTTCCGTGTTGTGCGTGGAATCGAAACTGGTCATCTGCAGTCATCATATATAGAGACATTCGTTTTCCATCACTAGGTCTATCACTTTCGCGATGCACCTGAAACCGATGGTTGGGTGTCACCAGCTATACACAGGGTGGGGCCCTTATGAGGCACAGCAGGGTGGGGTCCATATGAGACACAGCAGGGTGGGGCCCTTATGAGGCACAGCAGGGTGGGGTCCTTATGAGGCACAGCAGGGTGGGGTCCATATGAGACACAGCAGGGTGGGGTCCATATGAGAGACAGCAGGGTGGGGCCCTTATGAGACACAGCAGGGTGGGGTCCTTATGAGGCACAGCAGGGTGGGGCCCTTATGAGGCACAGCAGGGTGGGGTCCTTATGAGGCACAGCAGGGTGGGGTCCATATGAGAGACAGCAGGGTGGGGTCCATATGAGAGACAGCAGGGTGGGGCCCTTATGAGGCACAGCAGGGTGGGGTCCTTATGAGGCACAGCA
>LQNS02278091.1:75577906-75591491 GCA_001587735.2 Parhyale hawaiensis | reverse complement strand
CTGCAAGCTAAAGAGTGTTAGGGAGAGCGTTACAGGATTCTGGAAGTTGTTGAAAGTGCTGCAAAAGTTTGAAAGTTATAGAACAAAGTCCTGCAAGCTAAAGAGTGTTAGGGAGAGTCTTACAAGATTCTAGAACTTGCCAAAAATTCGGCAAAATTTTGTAAGTTACTGAAAATGTTGTAGGCTGAAGAAATTAGCACAAGTGCTGTATAATCATGAGAGGTGCTGAAAGTGCGCAGAATTGTGAAAGTTAGAGGAAGTGCTGCTGGCTAAAGAGAACTAAAGAGAGCTAGGGTGAGTGCTGAGGGACTGTGGAAGCTAATCGAAGTGTTGCGAAATTTTAAAAGTTAGTGAAAGTGTTGTCGGCTAAGAATAGTTAGCGTGAGTGCGCCAGGTTATGGAAGCTATTTAAAGCGCTGCAGGATTTTGAACGTTATTGAAATTGTAGCAGTCAGAAGAAGCATTGGGTGAAGGCTGCAGTTTATTTAAAGTTATTGAAAGTGCTGCAGGCTACAGAAGGGAAGGGTGGGTGCTGACGGTCAAAGATTTAGGATGAGTGCTATAAAGTAAGGGCTGGTAAAGCGGGCTAAAGAAAGTTAGGAGTGTGTAGGCTGAAGAAAGTGAGAGAAAGTGCTGCATAGGATACCGAAATTAGGGTAAGAGACGCAGGCTGCGGAAGGTTAGGGTAGCTCTTGGCTGCAGAAGGCTAGTGGGACGCAGGCTATAACCGGCAGCAGGAATTGCAGCCTGTAGCACGCTGGCGGAACTGCAGGCTGCAGTAGCTGGGGGCTGTAGCAGGGTAGGGGAACTGTAGGCTGTAGCAGCTGAGGGCTGTAGTAGTTGAGTGAGCTGCGGCTGTAGCAGGGTAGGGGAACTGTAGGCTGTAGCAGCTGAGGGCTGTAGTAGTTGAGTGAGCTGCGGCTGTAGCAGGGTAGGGAGACTGGAGGCTGTAGCAGCTGGGAGAGCTGAGGGCTGTAGCAGGACAACTGGAACTGGAGGCTGTAGCACGCTGGAGAAGCTCCGTAAAGGAACAATGTAGTAGCAAAGGTCCCGTGCGGAGCCAGTGGTAGTCGCATCTTGTTGGACGCTTTTAGGGTCAGCAAATGGACGATCTTCTGTGGAGTTGAGGGTTGTACCTGAGTTTTGAGGCATTGTCGTGAAACTCTCGTTCTGTCTTCATATCATACTTATCGCATCTTTCTTCTCACCTCTCTCTCTCTCCATAAAACTCTCTTGCTTTCTTTTCTTCTCTGTCAGCTCTTTCTCTCAGTGCCTCTCCACCGCACCCCACGTCCCCCCCCCCCCTCCACACAGCCGGTCTCTCGGTAGACTCCCGCAAAGAGTTTCGAGGTAATTTCTCAGGATAATTTCTTAAGGAAATTAATGAGGCAAGATGACGTGTTTACGAGCAATTGTTCTTCATAAAGAGCTTACGTAAGACGGAGGGCTGCGCTTTTTGAAGAATGAAACGCGAATCTGAAAAGAGATGCGCAAAACGCGGAAATATGGCGCGGGACCGCGCAGCGAGCAGCTGCAAAAGTGAACTCTTTTCCGTGAGCTGAAAAATTGAGCTGGAGTTGAAGGGGATACGGAGAGTGTCAACAGTACTGGGTACTGCACTGGCAGTCTGGTGCTGTGGGGGACAGGGAGAGTGTCAACAGTACTGGGTACTGCACTGGCAGTCTGGTGCTGTGGGGGACAGGGCGAGTGTCAACAGTACTGGGTACTGCACTGACAGTCTGGTGCTGTGGGGGACAGGGCGAGTGTCAACAGTACTGGGTACTGCACTGGCAGTCTGCAGGTGACACGGACAGAGGTGTCGTTTGACCTGTACCTCCGTCTTACACCAGGCAGCACCGTTTCATACAGCGCGCCTTTCACTGGGCTTAGTTTCTACTGCACTCCTTCCTTCGAGCTGATGTGACCCTCCACTCCTTCGGAGCCTGACTGACCCATTACACAAATTAAAGATACAGGCGAGCGTTGCAGGGCCGGGTTTGGTGCGATCTATGAGAGACCTGCTGATGCTGCTGCCCACCTCCTACCTCCCGACGGTTCCCTGCATCTGAGATGCTGCTACTGCTGCTGCCTATCCTTGCACCACTGCGCAGGCCTTCAGCGGCTCAGTACTGCGTGATTAGGTGCTTCAGCTCTGCTCTCACCTAGCCGCTGCAGTGCTGCGCTCACTGCCATAGCCGCTGCAGTGCTGCACGGTAGTACAATGAATTTGTGCCGTCCAAAGGGTTCTGAAACTGAGCAGTGCTGCACTGCGTAGTTACACTGCGTGGCAACAGTGCTGTGTTATAGTACCGTGTTGTAATGCCATGTTCCATGTTATAGTACCGTGTTCTAATGCCATGTTCCAGTGCAGTGCTACAGTGCAATGCCGTAGTGCCGTGTTGCTGTCCCAGGCTACACTGCAGTGCTGTAGCCTTTGAGGTGCGGCACAGCAGGCAGTGCACCTGGTTCTCTTTAGATACGAATTTATTCGTGTTCCAATAGACACTGTCGCCTCTTATTCTCTTCATGTGAGAAAATTCGCCCATATGCGATGGGCGAATAATGCATGGGAGGCAGTGCCACAATAGGGTAATTTTTTCTTGTTACTTCCGCTAAGGAGGTTATGTTTTTGTCGGGTTTGTCTTTTTGAGCGTGCACTAGCAGCAGACTAAAGCTTCTGACATTGACTCTCAAGGCCGCAAGTTCAAACCTCCTACCAGGTAGGCAAGTTCATTGTGTCGCTTGACGTGATCAGTCAACATCCGGTCTGCGTACTGTCGTGGGTTTACTGACCTTTGCTAGAAAAGGGAGGGTCGGGAGATGCAGATTGTCGCATGGAGCTTCCGCCACTAGCGCCATAGCTCGAGACGATCTGTGATCGACTGCAGCCGTATACTCCTTAGGAGCCAGTGGGCCTATATCTGCAGCACAAACCAGTGAGTGTGGGTATCCCAGTTGGGGGTACTGTCAAGTTCACTTTACCTCTACCTTTGTCTGCTTGTCTTTGACCAAGATAACTCAAGAGGTTATGTACGGATCATTATGAAATTTACAGGGATTGTTAGGCATGTAAAGAGGAAAGGATGATTAACTTTCGGTGATTAGGAAGGTGAAGACCGGGAGGGCAGTACGAATCTTCATATATTAAAATGGAACGTTTCGGGCATCGTACACATCATCAGCGAAATTAAAATGGAGAAATTGTCAAGGCTGGCAGTTTCTCCATTTTAATTTCGCTGATGATGGGTACGATGCCCGAAACATTGGATTTTAATATTTGATGATTCGTACTGCCCTCTCGGTCTTCACCTTCCTAGTGAACCTGCAATGCAGAAGATATTTGGATATAATTGACTTTTGGTGATGATCCGTTCACCTGCTTTTTTCTTTGTTTGCCTCTTTTCTCTTAGTGCCATAACTCAAAAGTTATGGACGGATTTTTAAGAAATTTGTTTGTCTCTAAGTTAGTTTTTATATTTATCAGCAGCATAATCCAAAAGTAATGAAGGGATTTCTATTAAATTTGCAGGAATAGTTAGAAATGTTAAAAGACACGAGTAACAGAATTTTTGTGATTATCGGTTCATACCCTCGTGTGTTTGAGCAACGTTTGTCATTAAGTTTGTCAGAAAATAACACAAAAACTTACGGACGGATATTAATAAACTGGGTAGAAATTGTTATAAACGTTAAATGGCAAGAATTGGCCAAATTTTGATTATAATCGGTTTGTCCGTTAGTGCGTTCGACTAATGATTTTCGTAATTGTTAGGGCATATATAGTTGAAAAAGTTACTGACCGATCTTAAGAAAAAATGCAGCAATTTATTAATGTCAAGAGGCACAACTGAGCAAATTTTAACGATGATTTAAGAGAAATTCTGAATTTGATTTTCTTTCTAATATTGCTTTGCTTGGCACAGGTACGCGCTCTCAGAGTGCTCTAGATTACAGTTTCTTTCATAATGATTGTTGTAAAATACCATTACTGCCTGGTTTTAGCAGTGACTTAGTGCAGTATTATTATGAGAAAGTACCCACCAGATTTACCTTTTACAGTGGTAAACAATGGGTCATGGAACGCAACCCCTGGTACGTATAATGTAGATAGTTTCGCTACATTGCGAATTTAATTCATGGCAGATTTTTCGGACTGTCGCCCTCGGATGCCTCGAGCGCTTAGTGTATCACTGTGCGGCATTGCTAAATATCGCTGTATTGGTGGGACAGAGACAACGGCTAGAGGAGAAGATTCTGTTTATTCATCGAACAAATGTTTACAGCTTGAGGGTTTACAAAGAAGTTTTATTCGATGCTGGCGGTAGTCGCCAATAGTTCTATTTTATAAAAATGGAGACAACGAAAGTATTTCTTACATGCCAAACGAAAAGTCTTCGATGATACATTGCTCCAGCATTTCTCCCAATGTACATGATTAATACTAATTTTAGAAATACAGAATAAGCAAATTTATTTACATCTCCGAAAGATTACTTCTAAATTCAAATTTTCACGAGAAGAATGGCTATGGTAGACTACATTTCTTGTGTTGTTGCCGATGTTGTTGTAGACCTCTGGTATCTACTGGCTAAACAATGGCTTTAAAGGGCAATGGACGCATTTGGATAATCAACTACTGTAGAAACTCTCACGGAACATCTATGTACAATCGAATGCTATGTACATACGAAGCCAACAACAAATAAAAATAAGAAAATTAGGACTATACACTGTACACGTGAAGGTCCTTCATTGCTATGCAGCTGAGCATTTGTTGGCCGAGCATCGAGCGAGTTACCGAAAGCGAGCCCTGTGTTGCACTGTGCTCGATGACGCACCTTTTAGTGCAACTATTTTATGTTGCACGGTGGTGCACAGTAATGCAAGTGTTGTCTCTTGTTTAGTACCATGTGTGCAAGGCCAGTTATTATACGTTTCAACTGCACCACAGCTGTTGGAGAAACTTCATTTCGACAGACGCTTTCTTTAACATGAAGCCACGGAGTATTTGGTGTGATAAGAGAAGATGAGTTTTGACCCGTAAGTTCTGGTTGTGGTAAATTGGGTACTGACCGGTGGTGGGATCACAATACTCGCTCTTCAGCTGAACTCAAACTACGCTATAGCAACACAACAATTGGAGGGACCTTCTTTTCGACAGACAACTTATATAACATGAACGTATAGAGTATTTAGGCTGATAGGAGCATTTGCAAAGATCTGAGATTCTTCATGGACACAAGAAATGGATACAAAGTTCGTGTTAGGAATGATGATAGAGATCATCTGTTTGGTTACGCATCGTATGTACAACCTCATATAGAGATAGCAAATATTTACAGAGAAATGTACGGCGCACAGGGTGTGTAGCAAGTGGCTCTGCGTGGCACACAACGCTAGTGCCACATGGCTCTGTATGACACACAGGCTTAGTGGCGCATGGTCATGAGTGACACACAGCCATGCATAACATGCAGCTACATCCACACCAAAACCTTTGCCACATTAGCTGCTCGCCACAATATGGCGGACTGTGGCTATGGAAATTACGAATAATACACAGTGAGGCCGCCAGGCAGCACTAGCGCAGAGAGGGCGAGCAAAACAGTCGGACCAGGACGTTATGTAGCCTTGTCTCTTTCGTTTGGTCTGCAGCTGGTGTCTGCTACACCTCACGCACCGACAGTTAATTGAACATACTTGTGTTAATGAGTGAGCATACTTGGATCAGTGGAAGAATAAACATACTTTTTTTTTATTAAAGAGTACTGTATATTCGCATTAATGAAAGAGCATAGTAACATTCATACCAGAGCATACTCCTACCAATGAAAAACATCCTCGTATTAATGTATAAGCATCATACCTTTATCAACGTGAGAGCATATTGCTATTAACCCTACCAAGGGAGACCCCTAGCGAGGAGTTATAACGGGAGAGGAGTGGTGCAGTGTACCGCAGCCTAATGATTTGCTAATACATTCATTGTTTATAGGTATTTCGAATAAAAATTGACGGGTATACTCTTCAGACATTCATACATGAGTTGAGATATAATTAGAATCATCAATTCAATGGTACATTATAATAAGACACAATAAATGAACATTTCTAAGAGAACGGTAGAAAGCATACAACGATATACAATTTGTACGATAACCGTGGCCGTTTGCTCACAAATGCAGGCAGTGTGCATGTGTTGCGGGAACTGTGGGGCGCCTGCTGTATTGCAGGGACTGTACTGTCTACGTACGCAGAACAATCCATGTACTACGAGTGTAAACAACAATATTGATATAATAATACAGTATACAATGGACTGCGACTGCACTGATGTAGCCTCATTTAGCTAAGGTGGCCATATTTATTATAAATAATGTATATAGAGCTTCGTTGTCCATCAGTAATTATAACTCTGGGATGCAGTTACATGCAGATACACAGAATAAACAGAAGTTGACACGTACGGGACTGCCGGCCGTACGAATGCAGAGTGCGGTGCACTATAGTGCAGGTCTCCCTTTATAAAGACAATTTATCATAAAATCTATGGTATTTCACTTATGTATGACATTATCACTTAAATTTGTACACAAAACATGAAAAATGCAATTTTATGAAAAGTCACAAGTTTCCAGCAACTGAACTGAAATTTGAAACCAATAAAAATGCGAATTTCTGCAGTGTGAGGTGCAATACACCTCAGGTCTACCTTTGTAGGGTTAATGAATTGAAACAAACCTCTGTGAACGAAACGGTCTCCCTGAATTTTCCCCTCGTTCAGCGTGGATGTGCCTATGATGGGCAGTGGGAGCCGCTCGAATGGTTCCGTTCAGATGTATTTCAGGACATGTGGTATCAAAACACGTGCCGTTTCTGAATAATTCTTGGCACAACCAAGAATAAAAGAAATGGCATAGAATAGACTATACCTGTCAATGAAAGATCATACTCCTGTTAACAAAGGAGCATGCCCCTAGTAACAAAAGAGCACATTTACCCTTGTTAATGAAAGAGCATACCCGTGCTAGCGAAAGAGCACACCCTTGTTAACGAAAGGGCATACTTCTGCTAACGAAAGAGCATACTCCTGCTAACGAAAGAGCATACTCCTGCTAACGAAAGAGCATACTCCTGCTAACGAAAGAGCATACCTCTGTTAACGAAAGATCATATCCTTGTTAATGAAAGAGCATGTTCCTATTAACAAAAGACCATATCTTTATCAACAAATAATCACAATCTTTTTAACGAAGGCCATGCTCCTGTTAACGAGAGATCTTATCTTGCTAACGGAATAAGCATTCTCGTGTTAGCGAAAGAGGGTACTGTTGTAAATGAAAGGGCTGATATTATTGAAATAGCAAGCTCATGTCTTGAAAGGGTATCTCCCCGTTAACGAAAGAGCGCCCTGCTATTAATGGAAGAGCCTGCTCTCAACAACATCGTCCCTATCACTAAAGGCTTCAGTGTCTTACTATTTTAGGGTAACTTTCAGCCCAGAAATAAATGGACCGTTACAGTGTGGAACGGGATCGTGACAGAGCTGCTGGGTGTCCAGCACTTCGCTTCTGTAAAGCTCACTTACTGCAGAGCTTTTTTTTTTTCTTTTGAGCTTCGACTTAATGTGTGTGAGGTTGAAGATGTGAGAAGGGGGATTTGTCAAGTGAAAGTGGGACACTGTCCCATGGAGGCATTGTTGGGACATGGTGCTGAGCAAGCGCTGCTAGGACACGGTGCCGTACAGGGTCTGTTGGGACTCCATCTACAGGGGGAGCTGCTCCCAAGGAGGACTATTTCGGGGGGAGCTGCAGCAGGTGGAGCTGCTACAAGGAAAGCTGTTGCAGGAGGAAGTGGAACAGAGGCAGCTGCTGCAGAGGGAGCCGCTTTAGGAGATTGCTTCAGAGGGAGCTGCGTCATGGCGAGCTGCTGCATTGGGAGCTACTGTATCAGGTATTTTTGCAGGGGGAGCTGCTGTAGGGGGAGCTGCTGTAGGAGGAGCTGCTGTAGGGGGAACTGCAGTAGGGGGAGCTGCTGTAGGGGGAGCTGCTGTAGGGGGAGCTGCTGTAGGGGAGCTGCTGTAGGGGGAGCTGCTGTAGGGGGAGCTGCTGTGGGGGGAGCTGCTGTAGGGGGAGCTGCTGTAGGGGGAGCTGCTGTAGGGGGAACTGCAGTAGGAGGAGCTGCTGCAGGGGAAACTACTGTAGGGGAGCTACTGTAAGTCATGCATAAGGTGGGAGTTCAGACCAGGTGGCAGAGCGTCATGGGACTGTGGCAACATTGGGTGTGGCAGGAGCGGTAAGGAAGGACGAGGTGGCGACAGGGACGAAGGCCCAGGGTTTGGAGACGGCGAGAGCAACCCCGTTGACGACGAGGATGACGAAGACGAACTGCTGGCATTTGGTCCGTTAGTCGAACATTGTACGGAACTTGAACTCTGGGGCGCAAAAGCGACGTGCTGCTCATCCATTGCTTGCTTGAGCCGCTTGGCGTCTGCGGCCCTGCCGCTGTCCTCAGCCTGGTCGTGGCTGTCGTCCTGATCTTCATCCTCGTAATCCGTGGCCTCTTCCTGCTTCCTCTTGGCCGTGGCCATCTCCGCTGCGTGCCTCTTGCGCCACTTTGTGCGCCGGTTTTGGAACCACACCTGCGACAGAGAGAAAGAAATATGTGTAAATAATGTTATTATTGCAGGCAACAGGGTACAATTAAAAAATAGAGAGATATATAACGCTATCTTTACTGATCGCACGGCACATCTGGGAGCAAGAGACATACTTACCATTAGGTGCCAAGACGGCTCACTTGACAGATAGTGAGATATACGACGTTACCATTACTGATAACGTCGCACTCCTTTCGCAAGATATATCTATAAGTATAGAGGGTGTTTTTATGCAGAAAAATTTCAACCATAGGTAGAAAAACGCAAATAAATCGATTTTCATGAATGGTAAAATGCCCAAAACTCCTTAGCTTTCGATTTATAATAACCTAAAGAAATTTAAAGCTTTAAGTAGAAAACTACGTGCGCGCCAATGTTAACGCTAAATTTGATCGTTCAGCACGTTTTCCGACCACATTCCTGCCCAGGCGATTACACTGAATCGATGTTGATGATTATTTGGGCGAAAGATATGAGGATTATTAGGCTTGAGCCCAATGATGATTATCATGAATGTTAAAAACCCAATCGCGGGTAAAATACGCTTCATCTGTGAAAAAAGCTGCTTGGAGAAGTTGGGATCCCTTGTTCGCTGCTGCATGAACCACTCTGAAAATTGCACACAAGGTCCAAAATCTGGTGGCAGCAACCCTAGCATTTTTTTGGAAACGACACGGATGTAGAGTCTGACGACGTAGTGTCGGCCGTACAGTGGTGTGATGACGTTAAATGCTAAGTTTGAAACAGCAGATATTTTTTCTAGCCATGAAATACTTGAAGTTTTTATTATAAAAAAAAATGTAAGCTGCTTTGGTGGGGTCGGAAACGTGCTGAACGATCAAATTTAGCGTTAACATTGTATCCTACTTAAAGTAGGATAGTAAAGTAGTACATTAGTAAGATAGCAATATCCTACTTAGAGCATTAAATTTCTTCAAGTTATGACTCGAAAACTAACGAGCTTTGGGCATTTTATCATTCATGAGAATCCATTTATTTTGAGTTTTCCTACCTATGGATGAAATTTGTCAGCATAAGAAAACACCCTG
The DNA here is from genome assembly GCA_001587735.2 of Parhyale hawaiensis. Lineage (NCBI taxonomy): Eukaryota > Metazoa > Arthropoda > Malacostraca > Amphipoda > Hyalidae > Parhyale > Parhyale hawaiensis. The sequence goes on along the minus strand of LQNS02278091.1, from coordinate 75,581,783 downwards.
AATATATATATTATATATGCATACAAATAAGGTTACCGTTGCTGATAGTTCGGTAAACCTGCGGACGAGCAAGACTTATAAAGTTACTACCGGGACGATACGCTCGATGCACACATAACGTCACCATTACAGCAGGGACGACATATGGGTGCGAGAAAAAAATTTCAGTAATTGGAGGGCTAATACGAGAATTAAAGTAACGCTTTAACTTTGCCTACTATGGTTACTGTACTAGTCATATTAGCCCTCCAATTTTTGGGTCCAAATAAGTCAGGACTTCGACCTGTCGTAGCGGTCGGAGAGCAGCCAGGCCTGGAGTGACTCAGAGTGTTGCTTAACGAGTGAATGAATGTATATGAGTTGCCGGCTTCTGCTGCCATATGCGCATCTGCCCCTACTACTGCTAGACCTTGCTACTACTAGACTCCGCTACTACCAGACCATACCTCTGACAGACCCTGCTCAAGCCAAATACGGCTTCTACCATACCCTACTACTGCCAGGCCAGACTATGCTACTGCTAGACCCTGCTAATGCTAGACCCTGCTACTGCTAGACCCTGCTACTGTCAGACCCTGCCACTGCCAAACACGGCTACTACCATACCCAACTACTGCCAGACCATGCTGCTGCTAGATCCTGCCACTGCTAGACCCTGCTACTGCTAGTCCCTACTACTGATAGACTCTGCTACTGTCAGACCTTGCTACTGTTAGACCCTCCTACTACCAAAACCTACTTCTGAAAGACCCTGCTACTACCAAGCCCTGCAACTACCCCACCCTACTACTACCCGACCGTGCTACTGTTACTATGCAGTAGCTAAACCATGCAACTCATAGCCCAGCTACTGTCAGGCCCTGCCTGCTCTTGCCAGACACTGCTGTTGACACATATTTTACTGCCAGAGCCTACTTCTGCCAGATTCTATTACTACCACCCCTTGCCTGGTCAGGCCTTAGCTGCTACACCTAGACGCTGCTACTGCAGGATCCTGCCAATAATAGATCCTAATACTGATAGATCCAGCTCCTCGTAGACCCTCCTACTTCCAGGCCCTGTTGCTGCTAGAGTCTGCTACTCCAATACCCTGCTACTACAAACCTTGTATCGCCGGTCGCTATCTGCAGTAGCTCTACGCGGCCTCATCAAGGTTCTAAGAATCAAATTCACAATTTACTACAAGTTACGCATGCAAGTAAATGAAACATTCGGTGCAATATCCGTAGACTTCATTTAATTATTTCCATATCATCTAAGGTGCTGTGGAGTCGCTGCAGCTTTACATCTCGCTTACCATCCTGCGGGACTGGTGAGCAGACAGCACTGCGGCAGAGACCGTGCAGAGAGCACAGGACAGCGCTGTGGCAGAGACCGTGCAGAGAGCACAGGACAACGTTGTGGCAGAGACCGTGCAGAGAGCACAAGACAACACTGTGGCAGAGACTGTGCAGAGAGCACAGGACAACGTTGTGGCAGAGACCGTGCAGAGAGCACAGGACAAAACTGTGGCAGAGACCGTGCAGAGAGCACAGGACAAAACTGTGGCAGAGACCGTGCAGAGAGCACAGGACAAAACTGCGGCAGAGACTGAGCAGAGAGCACAGGACAGCGCTGTGGCAGAGACCGTGCAGGGACCAACAGAGAGCAACTCAGCGCGGCTCAAATTGTGCTGTTGCAGTTATGGAAGATTACATTTTGGTGCTGCCAACGTGACCGGAGGATCCAATGGCGGGTGCGGACCAGAGGTGGAGAGGGTGTGTGGTGAGTGTGGGTGGGAGATTGGAGGGTGTCAGATGGGTGAGGAGTGGTTGTGGTGAAGGTGGCTGGCGGGTGAGGGTTGAGTGTGGGGTCCTTAAGTTGTAGAAGCAACATTATGGTTCCAGATAATACCACACGCACACATCGGCGCCATAATTTCAAAATCCTTAACTTTATCTACCATCAGCACAACATTATGGCTCCAGATACCACCACACGCACACCAAGGCGCCATAATACCAAGATCCCTCCCTTTAGCTCTCCATCAGCACAACATTATGGCTCCAGATACCACCACACGCACACCAAGGCGCCATAATACCAAGATCCCTCCCTTTAGCTCTCCATCAGCACAACATTATGGCTCCAGATACCGCCACATGCGCGCTCCGCCAAAATCATCGCCCGAGATGCTCGGCAAGTGTCCTCAGAGGCGCAGACTTGGCACACGTCAAGGCTTGTCTCCCAAATCTGCCGCAGAATTTGCCCTAAACTTTAAGATCGAGCTTGACGAAGTATAGAAAACAAGGATTTGAGGTGATGTTCCGACAAAAGTTTCATCGTTTGCCATCCCTTTGATTTTGCCCGTCTTCTCCGAAATAAAACAGTGGCGCATTCTCATACAAGAAAGACATCAGGTCGAGCGAAAGCACCGAGGGGGCTTCGTCCAAATGGGTCGAGGATCCCGTGGGATTGCGCCGAAATTAGACACTGGGGCAGGACGGCAGTAAGATCATTATTGCGTATCGTCAGGTTAGACCGCAATCAATGAAGTTAACCGATGTTGCAAGAGTTACGGCAGATTGAGCTCCATCTCGAGACTGCCGTAAACGCTCCCACCGTAAGGGTAAGATTCGCTCGCTGCAACCAGAGGCCAATATCATCTCTAATTGCTACGAATATTAGGGAACAAGATGCCGGCCCCGCTCTCTGCGCTTACATGTGTGAAGCGCTGCTGAGGAGTGTGTTGAGGATGTTGGCGGGGTGTCAGTGATGTTGCCGAAGTGTTGTTGATGTTGGTGGGAGTAAGTGCTGGTGATTTGGGTGAGGTGTTGATGATGTTAGTGGGAGGTTGATTTTGTAGGCAGAATGTCAGAAGAGAGGTGTCGATGATGTTGGAGGAGGTGTTGTTGATGCTGGTGGGAGTGTTCTTGAAGTTAGTGGGATGTTGATGATATTGGTAAAGCGTTTGTTATGTTGGCGTAATGTCGGTGCTGCTGGAGAGGAGTCACTAATATCGGCGAGATGTTGTTGATGCTGGTGAGAGTGCTGATGTTGTTGATGACGTTGGTAGGTGCTTGGTTATGTTAGCAAAGTGTCGGTGATGTTGGTGGGGCGTCGATGATGGTGGAGTGGTATTGGTGATGCCGCTAAGGTGTCGATTATGGTGGTAGGGTTTGATGATGTTGGCAGGGTGTTAGTTATAGCGGCTGATAGTTAATGGTGTTATCGGGTGTCGGTGAAATTGGAGGAGTATTTGTGAGGTTAGTAGAGAGGGTGTCGGTGATGTTGGTAGAGTGTCTGTGATGCTGGTGGGGTGTCGGTAATAGAGAGAGGGTGTCGGTGATGTTATTAGGGCGCCGGTGATTATTAACTAATATTGGTGATGTTAGTTGTGTGTTAGAGGTGTTGGCAGGTTGTCGTTGATGTTAGTGGCGTATCGGTGATATTGGGCATTGTTATTATACCACGGCGCTTGTCTGCGGATGAAAGACTTCGTCAGAATTGCAGGTAGAAATAGAAGACAGAAGCAAACGCGGTACAACAACAACAATAACAACAGCATACACAACACAGCTGCAACATCAGCAGAAACAACAATAGGAACAGCAGCAGTAGCAGCCACAACTGTAGAACAGTATTAACAGCAACAGCATCTGCAGCAGCAACAGCTCGGCCTCAGTTGTATCAGCAACAAAGCAAGAGCGGGCAAGGAATATCGTCGGATATTGTGCAGCAGTTAAGACATTCGGGGCTGTGGATGCGGGCGGACGCCACTCAGCTGTGTTGTGGGCTGTGTGTGGCTGTTGTGGGCTGTGTGTGGCTGTTGTGGGCTGTGTGTGGCTGTTGTGGGCTGTGTGTGGCTGTTGTGGGCTGTGTGTGGCTGTTGTGGACT
>LQNS02278091.1:75528898-75544257 GCA_001587735.2 Parhyale hawaiensis | reverse complement strand
GCATGCACAGCAGCAGCGCCAGAGCCCCAACACAATGCGCGCCACCATCGCTGACAAGAATGGCATAGGCCTCAAAGCTGTCGCTACAATAGGCCTATGGCTATCATTTTAGCTGCTAATTCAGTGGGTGTGACACACTGACAACATTTGCGGGGCTTTGTGCCAGTCTTTTGTGCCCGTGTTGTGATACGCGCCCTCGTCTGCCGCGCCGACACCGCAGCCCATATCGTCTGCCGCGCCGACACCGCAGCCCATATCGTCTGCCGCGCCGACACCGCAGCCCATATCGTCTGCCGTGCAGGCACCGCAGCCCATATCGTCTGCCGCGCCGACACCGCAGCCCATATCGTCTGCCGTGCAGGCACCGCAGCCCATATCGTCTGCCGTGCAGGCACCGCAGCACATATCGTCTGCCGTGCAGGCACCGCAGCACAATCGTCTGCCGTGCAGGCACCGCAGCACATATCGTCTGCCGTGCAGGCACCGCAGCGCATATCGTCTGCCGTGCAGGCACCGCAGCACAATCGTCTGCCGTGCAGGCACCGCAGCACATATCAACTGCCGTCCAGGCACCGCAGCACCTCCTCCGACGTGTAGGCACCACAGCACGCACCACAGTTTAGTTGACATCACATCATATGATGTGTTAACATGGTAGCACATCGCTTGACAAGCTAGCACCACGGCACAACGTCTGATGTGTAGACACCACAGCACATTGTCTGACGTGTAGACACTACAGCACATCGTCTGTCATGTAGACATAGCAACATATCGTGTGACGCATAGACACCACAGCACATCGTCTTATGTGTAGACACCACAGCACATCGTCTGACATGTAGACATGGCAGCACATCGTCTGACGTGTAGATATGGCAGCACATCGTCTGACGTGTAGCTATGGCAGCACATCGTCTGACGTGTAGACTTGGCAGCACATCGTCTGACGTGTAGACACCACAGCACATCGTCTAACGTGTAGACTTGGCAGTACATCGTCTGACGTGTAGACACCGCAGCACTTCGTCTGACGTGTAGACTTGGCAGCACATCGTCTGACGTGTAGACACCGCAGCACTTCGTCTGATGATCCAATGGATCTCGGCTCGAGAATTTTGGGGTCCATTTGCGGCGGTTTTTAGGATTTTTTCCTCTTTAGAAGATGCGATGATTGGATGCTGGCGCTGGCTAACGAGGACTGATGGGTGAGGGGTAGAGGGACGACGGGGTAGAGGGACGAGGGGCTAGAGGGGTGAGGGGGCAGCGGGGTGAGGGCGCAGAGGGGTGCATGGGTAGAGGGGTGAGGGGTTAGAGGGACGATTGGGCAGAGNGGGTGAGGGGGCAGCGGGGTGAGGGAGCAGCGGGGTGAAGGGGTAGAGGAGTGAGGGGACAGAGGAGTGAGGGGGCAGAGGTGCGAGGGGCCAGCGGGGTTAGGGGGCTGTGAGGTTAGAAGCTGATGGGTGAGGGACAGAGGGGTGGGGGGGGGAGGAGGTAGCGGGGTGAGGAGGCTGCGGAGTAAGAGGCTGATGGGTGAGGGGCAGCATATGAGGGGGTAGAATGGGTGATGCAGCTGATGGGTGAGGGGCAGAGGAGTGAATGAGCAGCGGGATGAGGGGACAGAGGGGTGAGGGGCAGCGGAGTGAGGGGGATGCGAGGTGAGCGGCTGATGAGCAGGGGGCAGAGCAGTGAGGGGGCAAAAGGTGTTAAGCCATTGGGTGAGGAGGCAGCGGGAGTGAGGGAGGAGTCGGGAGGGAGACCGAGGGCCGCAACAACCAACATCGGCCGTAAGTGCTGTGGCGCTGAGAGGCAAATCAAAAGAAATAACAGCTTTACATACTGCACTGTAGGGCACCTTCGTACTTACGGTGCGACGGGTTCACCACTGGGCACTGCCCCCTTTCCCCTCCCCCCCCCCCCAAACTCGATCTCAGTCACATATGCACATAGGCTAACGCCAAAGGATTATGAAACATTACAAGCTTAACCCAGCGGCGGGGCCAAGCTGCAGTGCACCATGGGTAATGAGGCTTGTGACGTCACAAAATTAAAGTACGCTAATACACAGCTATTGTTTATCGTTTCTCCATCATTTCATATCGGCCTCCAGAGTGACTTACATGTCCTACAATCCTTATAGTTGCATAAAAATATGTATCAACGTATTTACAGTATTTACGAACTTTTTTAGCTTTCTGAAGGATAGAATTTTATCACTATTATTTCGCAGAGTGTCTGTAAAATGTGGCCCTAAGCTGTGCCGTCGCGTACGCGTCGTTAACAGATCTTCCTTTCCTAATTCTGAAAACTACCGCATCATTGGAAAAATTATGGATTTAACACTCGCCAGTTTTAACAAAATCGTTCCGTATAAGACAGTTTAGGTGTGGGGAATACGATTAGGTAAGTTCTTTGCAAGTTATTTAGCACGAGTATGACGCGATACTACTGCTGTTATACTGCTGTAAGGCGCGTAGCGTAGTATAGAAGCTGATGTTTTTTCTAATCTTACCGATCAATTGTAAGGCTTTTGCGTATTACCTATGTATAGAAGTTTGCTTTCATATTACATCGCCGGAAGGAAAGTCATTTGTTTCTTTGATGTTTTCCAAACAAATCTTGGTAAAACGTTCTGCTATCCCGGCGTTTAATCATACGCATCTGAGCCATTCTTTGTTACAGCGGTTTGAAATTATAGAGGATAGCAGGTCATTGGTAGAAGACAAGAATAAATCGAAAACATGAAGGTTTTCAGTCATATGATTCCATCTTCAGAATACCATATTACTCTCGATAAAACTCACTTGATTGATTGCATTTTAAGGACGATATACTTGATTCCAAAAGTGCTTCTGTCATATGCGGGCATTTGCTGGGTTCAATTCATGTGCTCTTTTTAAACAGCCTTCTAACAAACGTTCTTTCAAAATTTATCCTTCAGAAAGCTAAAAAAAAGTTCGTAGATGCTTTGATACATATTTTTGCGCAACTGTAAAGATCATAGGACATGTAGGACACTCTGGAGGCCCAAATGAAATGCTGGAGAAACAATTAATGTAAAATAGCTGCGTATTACCGTACTTGAATTTCTGACGTCACAAGCCTCATTACCTATGGTGCACTGCAGTTTGGCCCCGCCATGTGGGTTAACCTTGTAGAGTTGCATCATCCTGGCGTAATGCCTGCATTTTTGTTAATATTTTGAAAAAGTACTCAGTGATTTTTATCACCCGCGAACGAAGTGAGAGATGTGTAGGGGTGGGTTGATCTAGATGTGACCCGTGTCAAAAAAACTAGTTCTAGCTGGCGATAAAAAAGACGGCGATGGAATTTGCTCTCCACCCAAACTCCCAAAAACAGGTAGAAGGAGTTGAGCTATGTTCATGATTTTTTTGCAGGGAGTCTTGTGAGTTGCCTTCGATGTGGCCCATGCAAAAAAACTAGGATTTGCTCTCCATGAAAAATGATGGCGATGAAGTTTGTTCTCCATCCAAACTCTCAAAAACAGGTAGAAAGAGTTGAGCGATGTTCATGGTTTTTGCAGGGAGTCTGGTGGGCCGTCCTCAATGTGACCGAGCCAAAGAAACTAGGATTAGCCGGCCATGAAATATGACGGCGATGAAATTTACTCTCACCGCGGGTGATGGTCTTACGCCACGAGGCGTTCTAGTTTGTGTATAGCATTGTTATATTTAAACAAAAGTAGTAATAAACATGTCACTGGAAGTAGTGTATATCACTCGCCATTGCTTTTTCCGATCTGTATGTCAGAATTTGAATTTTGGGCCGGGTAAAACGGTGCTTTTTTGGGGGTTACCTATAAGTCGACCTTTTTTTTTGGTATCTTCATGAAAATGGAAGCTCTGCTCTACCAGGCGAAGCGTCATCGACAGGAGCACTGACGAATATAATCGGCAGAGGCAATGTGAGGTGAATACTGCGGGTGGGGAAGAACTGCCCATTTAAGCGTCTTAAGAAGGTATTCACCAGTTTTGTTACACGTGGCTTGGCGTTGCCTTGTTGCAAAACCACTTTGCCAAGACTCTGCTGTGGTGTTTGGGTCGATTTCAGTAGCTCATAATAAACTACATGCAGCTCACATCGCCAGATACGGAGCAGAGGCTTCGACACATTGGAGTGTTTTTATTTATATTCAGCATAAAACTTATAAGTCTTGAAGCGATTAAACTAATCACTGCATGTTGTTTCCGGCATAGCTGTAAGTCTCAAAAAGATTTTTTTTGCTTCTGCTATGTGTTTCATTCGACTAAGGTAGTGCAGTAAAATAGTCGGCAAATACTCATTCTTAGATACAAAATACGTCATGCTTTACGCTATGGGAAACAAAGTTGCTTATCCTTCGACGAAATGACACAATGGATTTGAAACTTGCTAATGGTACTTCATTACAGATGCACTACCATGTTAAGTTGCACTCACGCAGTTCTGGAAATGCCTTCTGTTGGAAAACATATGTATACCGGCCACCAGAAGCAACGGCAAGACTAATGCTTCTGCACCTGCTGATTGTCCATGCTCTTAGTCATGATTCTACGATAAGGAGAATGCATTCCTAGCCGATAGCTACTGCATAATCTTTTCGCTTCCGTAAACACGTACGTTTTTTTTCAGAACTATCCCTCAGAGGAAGTAATTTAAATATAACTAGCTTCTTTCAGCAAACGTCGCTGGAATCGGCCGCCGTAGGAACTAGCTGGAGCTCCCTCACCCCCACTACCTCAACTTCGGCAGCCAACCTGGCTGAGTAACTGGCTGACAGCCAGTTTCCTGGTGCAGTTAAATGGCCTGCACACATTTATCACTAATTAAAGTTAAACTTCCATTACGGAACCTGTTAGCAAACAGTTAACGTTCAAGAAAGAATGGAAACTGAAGTCGGTTGGTAAACTGGATACCGAGTGTTATATTCATTCAGTCTTCAAAAAATTTTTAAATTTAAATTTAGCACATGTAAATAATGTGTGCAGGAAGAAGTTGAAGAACAGCATGAGATTGATGTCACCCCACACGCTGACTTCACCAGCCAGAAGCTACGGCAATTACGCGCGATGGCTTAAATGAAAAAATATAAAGGAATAAAACTCCGTTGATGGAGCAAGGTCTGGCGAGTATGGAGAGTGAGGAAGAACTTTCCAACCTAACAACTTTACATAATCTTGAACTTGTTTGTCAGGATGGGGTCTTGCGTTATCTTGTTGCAACACGACTCCTTTTCTGTTCACTAGAGCAATACATTTTCTACACAGCGATGCATTCAGAGATTCGAGTCGCTGACAGTAAAGGTATGCAGTCACAGTTTTTCGTTGCTCCAATAACTCAAAGTGAACTTTTGTACAATTCATACAACATGCAATGACGCATATGATTCACTATGTAACTTTAGGCTTCCATTGGCTATAGATGTATTTAAACTATAAACAGAAGTAGATTTAGATAAATGTGAAATTTAACTGAGTATCTGGCATCTGATTGACCTTGAAAATAGCTGTCTAGACTTAAACTGTTATTTTAGTTTGGTGCAAGAGAGAGGACAGAACTTTCCGTTACTCCTAATACGTCGAAGCCAATTTTTGTTGAAAGAAGATTTAAAAGAGAGTTGAAGACAAGAAAAAAACTATCGTACAGAAAAGAATGGCCTCAGTTTAAAGCTTCGACAGGGGTACTCATCCACTGTATAATTTTTTTTCTGAAATTGAAAGAGAACTGTATAGTTATTACACTGTTTGTTGGTTGGTCTCTCCCTCCCGATGTAAATGATAAGATAAGAGAAAATTCATCAGATGGACTCCATGTGTATGAGATAAGAAGAAGGTTGAGCCTCAAATTAACAGTTACCTGTAAAGAACTATTAGTTCTTGAATGTTGAGGAGGTAATGCTAGGTATTTCCTTAAGTTTTTCTCTTGAACTTGGGTGGTAAAAGGTTTTGCTTCTATAATGCGCTTAGCATTAGCAATGCGTACTTTTTCACGGAACAAAATGATTCACTCTTTCAAATGCCGTCTGTCTGTAATGTTTTTTTAATTCTTTTGTTCTCAGTCTTCTTCTACACTAACCTTAAAAGAGGGCAACAAATGAATACAGCTAGAGAGGCATTTCTTCAGTAGTTAAGTGAGAAAATTAGGAACAACGATGACGCCAGAATCGATCGTTTGTATCAAGTTGAATGCTAGTATCCGTGATATCAGCGCTATTTACATATCTCCAGCAGCCCCAACAGACAATGATGACGTCACAACGGTTTTCTCGACTGGTCGGTTTGAGGTGAACTTAGAAGCCGTGAGTTCATGTCGCCCTTTGTCTGCGCTGACGCTGCTCACAGACAGTTTTTAGGATTGAATTTTAAATTTTCACTATTTTACTGGACTCTACGCACTCGTATGCGCCAAACTGTGGCTAGAATCCAGCTGTGATCAGATTCTGCCAACTCCTGCAGACCTTTAATTTAAACTTGTTGTTTGAATAAAAGTAAAAGAAAAACAAGGCCCACGAGCACTCGTTACCGTCATTTTTCACGGTCGCTCACACTAATCTAACAGTAGAAATGGCAGTATTCCACAGAGTTGAAAGGCAGGATGGAAGACCCCTGTACCACACTAAGTTAAGATTCTTGCAAGCATCTTACCCGTAGTAGCGGCATTCTAGAGAATACAGATACCAATGACACTGAAGGTCGTTTGTTCGCGTCTGCTAGCCTGGCGAACTCTTGTGACGCTTGACGGGCTGAGGCAGCACTTGACGCGTTCATGCTGCTACGGGGGTACTAATCCTAGCAAAAAATGAGGGAGTTGGGTAGGCGCAGGTCGTTGCATAAGAGCTTTCCGTCGATGGCGCCACAACTCTTAATGATCTTTGGTCGAATGTAGCCGTACATTGCTCTGGAGCCAGTTGCCTATATCTGTCAAGTTGACTCTACCTCTACTAATATATGTCTGTCAAGTACATGTAAACTATCTTCTCTGGAGGCATCAATTAACTACCTGCCTGTGAACTTCGAAATTGATAGCTACTGTACAAAGGCAGGACTACCCAAACATAATTTCCGTTCACCCCAGACGCTAAGATACAGAACTAGATTATGGAGTAACTCGGAATTCTCTAATCGCATGGAATTTACTTAGTAGCTAATCCTCCAATCGACATCTACGTTTGTTCATGCGAGGGGCGCAGTTTTGCTTCAATGATCTGTGAACAAGAGCGTAACACCAAACATTGTGCTTGCACGATCAACTTTTTGGATGAGTTTACTCTCTCAATCTTTTTCTTTCATTTCCCAGTTATCTCTATGATGCTGATGAAATGGCAATAGCTCATAGAGGGCGGAGCATAAGTCCTGGATGCTCCGTGGGAATGAGCCTGTTGGTCCGTCTATTGTCCGTTATCTAATCTAACCTAATACACACAACGGTGATTACTACAGTATTTTGAAAGTACAAGGCCCAACGTAAGCACACCCAAACAGACAGCCGCTCGGTCAGCACAGCTGTAATATGAGACATTGAGCAATATAATTTGGGCGGCTGGAACGCGAGGGAAGGAAGGAGCTTGTGGCGCTGTCCGAAGTATCAGTCTTATTTAGTGCATCACGAGATCACTTCATATCTAAACGACTTGCAATCGCAGCGCTCGGCTGCTGAGGCAGGGTGAGGGGAGTGGGGCAGACCGAGGGGGAAAAGGGGAGGGAGAGGGGCGGGGCTGGAGAAGGGAGTGGGATTTGTGACCATAAATATGCAGATCGTCTCTCCAGCCGACATAATTGAGGGCTAAAGTTAAGCCTGCAGCTGCAGGGCGAGGGTCGGGCGCCGAGGGCAAGAGAGCGAGAGAGGGAACAGCTTCGGGAACAGGTACGTACGTGCGGCGCTGTGGTGTGAGGGCACTGGTCCCGTGCATCATAAGTGCTTATGAGGTCAAAACTTAGCACTTGCTTTCTTCCATTGCCCAGATGCCGATGTCACACTAAGCATTTACACTTGAAACTTGGTACGAGGATGTGCAGCCCGCACGCCATCTACGCTGCAGTATCTATGCTACTGATTTTAAATATATATCGAAACGATCTTTGTACTGTACATACTCGCATTAAGTTGGACGTACGAATACGTATGTGCCCTAACCTCCCGCCCCCGGCATAACAAACAGCACAGGTCATGTGCGTACAATAGAGTCGCAATTCAGCCATATGCACCTGTCAACTCTGTAGCTAGGATACAACGGTGACTAAATTTCTGCCACTACCTGAAATCATTTTTGATTGCTGTTCATTGTTTGCAAGCCATAAGGAGTGAGGTCACTGTGCAAGGAAGACTGCACTGTCTTCCGCGTAACCCACTGCACGGTGCAGTTGTATCCCCGTAACTGTGCATACAGTAGCAATATACAGTACGATAGCACTGCTGCAGTGTACAGTATGGGCAGTAGCCGCCGAGCACAAATACTGACAGAATAAACGCTTCGTTACGCTTTCAATTCATTTTGGGAGGTTAGCAAAAAACTTCAGAGGTTGAGCCATGCACTCCTCTCGGCTAGAACGCCGTACCTTTTTAACATGGAAAATAAAATAATACCCTTCTATTTGAAATAAATCAAGTTCAAATTAAGATGAAAAGGTAATTGATTAATTTATTTAAATTTGAATTTAATTTTTTAAATTTTATATTAGTTTACTTTAATTTGAAGCTAAAAAGGTGTAGTGTTCTCGCACTGATAGTGCAGAGCTTGGAACTCTTGATTGCCTTATCATTATCATCAGTACACTAACCTAAAGTGCTACACTAGCTAGAGTGCTGCAGTGTGGCACTACAGCACATCACTGCAGCACCCCACACAGTGCTGCTAAATACATACCTTCACTTGAGATTCAGTCATGCCCAGAGCATAGGCCAGCTTCGCCCGCTCCGGACCCGCCAAATATTTCGTTTGTTCGAACGTCTTCTCGAGGGCGAAGATCTGCTGCCCGCTGAAGGTGGGCCGCGTGTGCTTCTTCTTACCATCTCGGTCACTGGAACCCACCCCTGTGTGGGGGGGAGGGGGAGGTGAGACATGTGAGAGAGAGACGGAGGTACATGTGTCTACGACTATCAAGAGGTGATGTATAAGGGTGGAGTGTTACATAAGGTGATATTGCCTGATAGAGAAATACCTCATATCAAGGGGAAGAGCAACTAGTTATGATAAAGAATCATGTCATAAGGTGAAAGGTGACAAATGTTAAGAAGCAACATATTATGCCGAAAGATGTGACATTATGGTCAAGTGCTTCATATTATGCAATGACGTAGCATGTTAAGAAAGATGAAATCTTGCAATTTATGGTGAGAGGTAATACATTACTAGGGAGTGCCCCATTTTATTGAGGGTCGTAACCAATTCTCCTCAACCGCCGCTTGCTACGTTAAAGTTTCTCGCATACTGCGGTGAAGCTCGTATCACAACTTAAAAGAAGACGCTACATACAACTGCTGCCGAATTAGCTCACAGTACACATATAAACAAGCCAGATCTATGCAAAATAACTTAATTGAAAAATATGAAAAGTTTCTGAAGGAATTCAGAAACTCCCTGAAAACCATGTGGCATTGAACCCATTTATAGCGTGCACCTGTTATTGAACGAACATGGCAGGGAACATGTCCTGCACGGCGCCCCAGCCTAAGTAATATTAGCAAACATGGCAGGGAACATATCCTGCAAGGCGCCCCAGCCTGAATCCTATCAGCAAACATGGCAGGGAACATATCATGTACGGCGCCCCAGCCTAAATAATATTAGCAAACATGGCAGGGAACATATCCAGTACGGCGCCCCAGCCTAAATCCTATCAGCGAACATGGCAGGGAACATGTCTTGCACGGCGCCCCAGCCTAAATAATATTAGCAAACATGGCAGGGAACATATCATGTACGGCGCCCCAGCCTAAATAATATTAGCAAACATGGCAGGGAACATATCCAGTACGGCGCCCCAGCCTAAATCCTATCGGCGAACATGGCAGGGAACATATCCTGCACGGCGCCCCAGCCTAAATAATATTAGCAAACATGGCAGGGAACATATCCAGTACGGCGCCCCAGCCTAAATCCTATCAGCGAACATGGCAGGGAACATGTCCTGCACGGCGCCCCAGCCTAAATAATATTAGCAAACATGGCAGGGAACATATCCTGCACGGCGCCCCAGCCTAAATAATATTAGCAAACATGGCAGGGAACATATCCTGCACGGCGCCCCAGCCTAAATAATATTAGCAAACATGGCAGGGAACATATCCAGTACGGCACCCCAGCCTAAATCCTATTAGCGAACATGGCAGGGAACATGTCCTGCACGGCGCCCCAGTCTAAATAATATTAGCAAACATGGCAGGGAACATATCCTGCACGGCGCCCCAGCCTAAATAATATTAGCAAACATGGCAGGGAACATATCCTGCACGGCGCCCCAGCCTAAATCCTATCAGCGAACATGGCAGGGAACATATCCTGCACGGCGCCCCAGCCTAAATAATATTAGCAAACATGGCAGGGAACATATCCTGCACGGCGCCCCAACCTAAATAATATTAGCAAATATGGCAGGGAGCATATCCTGTACGGCGCCCCAGCATAAATCCTATCAACAACCATGGCAGGGAATATACACTTTCACGGTGTCACACGTATATTCAATCAATAAACATGGCAGGGATATATCCTGTACAGTACAATGGCCAAAATTTTATCAGCAAACATGGCAAGGAAGTTGTTTTGCACAGCGCCATAACCAAAATCATATTAACAAACATGGCAGGGAACGTATCCTACACAGCACCAGGCCAAAAATTCCACCATCAAAGGTCGGTGGCGAAATCACAGAGCATATTGCAGAGCGCCAGGCCAACCCAACATTGCCGTGGCAAGAGCACATTCCAAATAATATTTTGCAGAGCCTCACTTCATGCCAGCGCAAATCAATTTACTGCAGTTTTAAGTCGATTGCAAACACACAAATTTAGTGGCTTTTATTAATACGCGGCGGCGGAGCTTTAGGTCATAAAATAGATCGATCCTTTTTGGGCGTTAGCGGTCGGTACCGAACATAAGGGAGAGTGAGTAATTGCACTAACCCTCTTGTGTTTAGGGGACACTCTTGTGATTGAAATGTGACATGCATACGCACACAAGGCGAGGCACTGCAGTCCGTACACATGTTGGTGCGCTTTGATTGCTTTTGACGGAGACCATCTGGCGGAACCGAGGCAACTTTTGCTACAGACTTCCTATTGAAATGGAACGACTCCGGCGTGCATTTGTGCGACCTGGCTATTGGAATTGGTAAAAGTGGATGTATTGCTGCCATGGTGGCGTGTGGGAGTGCAGAGAGTGTGGGACTGTAGGGAGCGTGGGAGAGTGGGAGTGTAAGGAGTATTGAAGTGCTGGAGTGAAGGGAGTATTGAAGTGCGGGAGTGTAGGCAGTGTAGGAGTGTAGGGAGTATGGCAGTGTCTAAGTGTAGGACTGTAGGGAACATGAGAATGTGAGAGCGTGGGAATGTGGCATTGTGGGGAGACTGGGAGTGTAGGGAGTATGAGAAGCGAGGTGGATGATGTGGGAGTGTGGAAGAGCAGGGAACATGGAAGGCGAGGGGGATGTGTGAGTGAACGATTGCAGGGAGAGGAGAAGTGTGAACAGTATGGCAATGCGGGGAGTGTAGAAAGAAGTGAGGGGTGATTAGGGTGTAGAGTGGAGCTAGTGTGGGAAAGTGGCAAGTATGGGAGTGTGGGGAGTGTTGAAGTAATGGGTTATAGCGGCTACGGAGAGTATACGGTAGAGTTTAAGGGAGTGTGGAAGTGAGGGGAGTGTGGATACGTTGAAAGTGGGGGAGTATGGGAGTTGGGAAATATAGAAGTGTGAGGAGCGGTGATTAGATTAGATTAGATAGGCGGCAGTAGACGAACCAATAGGCCCATTCCCAAAAAGACACCGGGACTTACACCCCGGCCCTCTATGAGCTATTGCCATTATGTTAGCAGGATGTAGAGGAATGGAGAAACGAGAGGAGAAAAAATGGAAGACGAAAGAGAAAAAGGAAAGGAGAAATAAAAAAGAAGGGGGAGAAGAATCTACGCCAAAGCGATGGTCATGAATGCCTGCAAGCATGAACGATGGCCGCTGATATGCGGAGCTTAAATATATAGATGGAGCGGAAGTGAGAAGAAGTCAGCTTAAAATAGCCTGGGAAGCTTTGGCCGTTAAGTGCTTCCGACTCGTGGAGAAGGAGTTCTTAGCAGTGGAGGATGTCTCTCCCACTGTAAGGAGTGAGAGCGAGGAGGGTGTGGGGATTTTGGAAATGTGAGAGTGACAGAGAAAGAGAAGACAAAGAGCCCAGTAACACTCAAGATAAGGGGAGTGTTAGAAGAGTAAGAGTGTGGGGTGAAGCAAAGTACTGCATTAGGAGGATTGTGAGAAGTGTGAAAGTAATGGGAGTATGATGAGTGTTGCACAGTAACAGCGAGAAACTGGCATTGTCCAGTGATTGTGTGCAGATACCGTGCAGACAGCATTACATTCATCGTGCAGACCGTGCGTGTAGACACGGTGCAGACATTGTGCAGAGCCGGCAGCAGCGCGCTCCCTCGTGTCTCCTCAGGCAGCGATGATGGATATTACCTCGCCTGGCAGCATTTCGCCCCTCCCTCGCCTTACAGCCTCACTCGTCACGCCGCGCGTCTTTACAGCTACTCTCGCCTCCTCATCGACACACTTGTTTCGTCTCGCGCTGTATCGCTCGTCTCGTCTTACAGCACTTCTCTTTTTCTGCCTTACAGCATGTATCTCGCCTTACCGCATGTCTCTCGCCTTATTGCATGTCTCCCGTCTTACTGCATGTCTCTCGCCTCACTGCATGTCTCTCGCCTTACTGCATGCAGCTCGCCTTACCGCATGTCTCTCGCCTTATTGCATGTCTCTCGTCTTACTGCATGTCTCTCGCCTCACTGCATGTCTCTCGCCTTATTGCATGTCTCTCGCCTTATTGCATGTCTCTCGCCTTACTGCATGTCTCTCGCCTTACTGTATGTCTCTCGCCATACTGCATGTCTCTCACATTACTGCATGTCTCTCTGCCTACTGCATGTTTCCCTCCTTACTGCATGTCTCTCGCCTCACTGCATGTTTCTCTCCTTACTGCATGTCTCTCGCCTCACTGCATGTCTCTCGCCTTACTGCATGTCTCTCGCCTCACAGCATCTCTCTCGTCTAACTGCATGTCTCTCGCCTCACAGCATCTCTCTCGCCTTACTGCATGTCTCTCGCCTCTCTGAATGTTCCTCGCCTCACAGCATATCCCTTGCCTTACAGAATATCCCTCACGCCCCTCACCAGCTACCCTCAGCACCCCTGTATCTCTGTATCATCTCCCGCAGCTAAGATACGCAGCGGATGAACAAAACAACCTTTGGCGTGCCCTCATCATGNCAGCATGTTCCTCGCCTCACAACATATCCCTTGCCTTACAGAATATCCCTCACGCCCCTCACCAGCTACCCTCAGCACCCCTGTATCTCTGTATCATCTCCCGCAGCTAAGATACGCAGCGGATGAACAAAACAACCTCTGGCGTGCCCTCATCATGACATTCCCAGCAAGGGCTCGGACAGAATTTACATGCGGTTTTTCTCGCACGCCGCGCCAACCATTAAGTCTAATTGGCGCCGAACCAAAACAAGGAAGACATGGGTGGCGGAGAAGATACTCTGATGTTATCAGGTCCACGGTGTGTGCACTTTGTGCCTTAAATGGTGTCACTGTGTCTATGTTTGCGGCTGTGAGAGCACGCGTTATGGGACCTGCAAACAGAGGCACGTGCTGGTGTCTGGTCCCTGGGGACGTGCGAGTACACGTGCACGTGTTGTCAGCATCGCAACACGTGGCGCTAACGAACCGTTGCGGGCGTCAGCAGTTGGCGTGGCCGCAGGCAGTCGGCAGGGGAAGGCAGGCGATAGGGACAAGCAAGGACAGGCAGGCGGCTGGGACAAGCAGGGATAGGCAGGCGGCAGAGACAAGCAGGGACAGGCAAACGGCAGGGACAAGCAGGGACAGGCAGGCGGCTGGAACAAGCAAGGACAGGCAGGCGGCAGGGAGAAGCAGGGACAGGCAGGCAGTTGAAAAAGCAGGAACAGGCAGGCGGTAGGGATCAGCAAGAACAGGCAGATGGCAGGGGCAAGCAGAGACAGGCATATGGCAGGGTAAGCAGGGACAGGCAGATGGTAGGGGCAAGCAGGTTGAGGCAGGCGATAGAGACAGGCAGGCGGTAAATATAAGCAGGGAAAGACAGGTATCGGGAACAAGCACAGACAAGCAGGTAGAAGGGACAAGCAGGGACAGGCAGGCGGTAGGGATAAGCTAGGACAGGCGGACAGGCAAGCGGTAGGAATGAGCAGGAGCAGACATGCGACAGGGATAAGCCGGGACAGGCAGGCGGCATCAATAATCAGGGACAGACATGCGACAGTTATAAGCAGCGACAGACATGCGACAGGGATATGCAGGGACAGATGTGCGACAGTAGTAAGCAGGCAGAGGCAGGCGGCAGGGATAAGCAGGGCCAGACATGCGATAGGATAAGCAGGGAGAGGCAGGCGGCAGGGTTAAGCAGGGATAGACATGCGACAGCGATAAGCAGGTAGAGACAGGAGGCAGGATAAGCAGGGACAGACATGCGGCTGCGGCAGGGATAAGCAGATACAGACATGCGGCAGGGATAAGCAGGGAGAGGCAGCAGGCAGGGATAAGCAGGGGCAGACATGCGTCAGGGATAAGCAGGGACAGGCAGGCAGCAAAACTCCTGATTGTGTTGGTGCGCGTTTTCCTCTGCCACTGTCCCGCTAAGACAATGTCAGCACGTGGGTTATTTTTCGCACAGGATCTTCACAGAGCACGTAATTGACTTTTTTTAAGACGCTCAAGTTATTTTAGCAGTGATTTATGTTATTTTGATGCGGTCCCTTCATTTCAAACAATTAACGTGCTGGGACCCTCACTTCACGCGCTGGGAGGTACCTTCCGCACACAGCACCGCTGGGACCGTCACTTCTCGCGCTGGGAGGTACCCTCCACACACACACAGCCCCGCTGAAACCCTCACTTCACGCGCTGGGAGGTACCCTCCACACACACACAGCACCGCTGGGACCCTCACTTCACGCGCTGGGAGGTACCCTCCACACACACACAGCCCCGCTGGGACCCTCAGTCTGCGCACCACAAAAACCCTCGAGTCGCAGTAACCAATTAAGGGACGCAGGGGAGGCCGGATCGGAGCGCGCCGCCTAAACAGCGGAACGCGAGGTTTAATGGCCGGATTGT
>LQNS02278091.1:75398546-75415748 GCA_001587735.2 Parhyale hawaiensis | reverse complement strand
TGTGCTAGAGTCAGTACCACAGGGTGCCAAAATCAGTGCTATAGTGTGCTAGAGTCAGTACCACAGGGTGCCAAAATCAGTGCTATAGTGTGACAGAGTCAGTACCACAGGGTGCCAAAATCAGTGCTATAGTGTGACAGAGTCAGTACCACAGGGTGCCAAAATCAGTGCTATAGTGTGACAGAGTCAGTACCATAGGGTGCCAAAATCAGTACTATAGTGTGACAGAGTAAAAATCATAGGGCGGAAGAGTCAGTCACAGGGTGCCACAATCAGTTCCAAATGGTGATAAAGTCGGTACCATAGGCTGCCAAAGTGAGTACCATAAGGAGGGAAGGGTGCCATACTGTAGGGAGGTTGGGTGCAGTGGTGCAGTGGTACGGGGGCGAGTTGGGCGCAGCGTGGGGGGGGGCAGCCACGGCAGCTATAAAATTGAAATTAAGCCCAGAGCGACTGTAGCATCGACGGGTGTGATTTAGTGGAGTGATACTGCAGGGAGAGTGGGAGTGTGGGTAGTATGGGGAGAGTGGGAGTGTGGGTTGGGTGGGAGTGTTGAGGTGTTTTGGCTGTGGGGAGTGTGGGAAGTGTGGTGAGTCTGGAAATTTTTGTAAGGTAGGGAGTGTGGTGAGTCTGGAAATTTTGGCTATGTGGGGGTGTGAAGACTGTGGGAAGTGTTAGAGTGTGGAGAGTGTAAATGTTTGGAATATGAGCAGCAGGGTATAGAGTGGGAAGATGGCTGGAGTATGAGCAGTGTGAAAATGTTGGAAATGTAGTAGGTGTGTATGGGGAGAGTTGAAGTATGGGGAATTTAAGCATGAGGAGTGTGGAGCAGTATGGAGAGGGTGAAGATAATGGGGAGCGAGGGAAGTGTTGAAGTGTGGGCAGCATAAGGAGTGTAGGATTGTTGCGATTGTGGATAGTACGAAGATATTAGGGTGAAGGATTGGAGAAATAATAAGACTATAGGGAGTGCTGAGAGTACTGGAGTGTTGGGCTATGAGGGAATATTTGGCGTACAGGGATTGCAGGAATGTGAAGAGAACGGGAATGAGGGGAGTCTGACATTGTGGAGAGTTTGAGAGACTTGAGAGCTTTTGGAATTTTGAAGTCTGAGAGTACCTTTGGCATTGGGATTGTAAGGACAGTGGAAGTATGGCGGTGAGTCAGGAATGAGAGTAGTGTTGGGTGTGTCGGGAATAGGGGAAGTGTCATTGTGTGGATTGTGTGGTGAATATGGGAGTGTGGGGAGTGAAAGAATTGTGTAAGTGTAATGATTTCGGGGATTGTTAAATTGAGAAACGCCTCTCAGCTACAAAGGGGGGAAGGGAGTCACCACACAGACAAATTACACGGATGCTCTAGTAAAAGTACCACACAGACACACCTCGCAGAAGTACCACACACTAACGCTTCACACTGACTCACAATAGCGTCGCACCACACAAACGGACCGCAGAGACGCACCACTCTCTGATACATGTCACAGACGCACCACTCTCTGACACATGGCACAGGCGCACCACTCTCTGACTTTTGGCAGACAAAACAGAAAGTACGCGTACAAGCAGCAAACATGCTCACTGTTGTATATGCGTTTCGCACACACAACATTCCAATGAGTTAGCCTCAACATTCAAATGCATAGACGCATTCTTTGTATGACGCGGTTCAGGCTGGCGGATGTTACCATCGCCGTCTCCAGGTCAGAGTCTCTTAGATAAAGAACTTAAAAGTTCGTTATGACATCGTGCAAAAGGTTTTTGTTTACCAGCATTGCTTTTTGAGTGATAACCAAAATATTTAGGGACCTTCCGGCCGGAACCTATATCAGTAAAAACTGTCTGTCAAAGCCTGAAACCAGAGTTTCGGGGGATATTTGTTATTCTCATTAACGTACAGTAATTTACCAGCCGACTTCCGACTCGAATCCGGTGCTCAGAATGAAGCAGGCATATCATAGATAGATATTTAAAGGCGCTTGTGCTATCAAGAGTCAGCTTATTCAGTACTTAGCATTAGAGTATTGCACATAGTCTACTATATTCTGCTTGAAGTACCCATTCAAATGTAGACCCTGTACTCGTTGTCTGCATGTATCAAGTAGCATGTTGCTATTATGATTAGTTTATATCTTCTAAGTCTTGTATAATAATATGTAAATAAACAAGAAGATCTTAACGACATTCTTTCACCATCCAGCACTGAAGCCTGATGACATTACTCGGTATTGAAGTTCTCTCTCGCATCCAAGTACAGTGACGAACTCGAATAGAATCTCACGCACGCCCACATAAACAATTTATTACACTCACTAACACTGGCACACCGTACACAGGTCACTTAACAGACGCACCACGCAGAAGCACCAAAAAGACGCACCTCACGCAAGCACCTAACAGACGCACCACGCAGAAGCACCAAACAGACGCACCACGCAGAAGCACCAAACAGACGCACCACAGACAAGCACCAAACAGACGCACCACAGACAAGCACCAAACAGACGCACCACAGACAAGCACCAAACAGACGCACCACGCAGAAGCACAAAACAGACGCCCCACACAGAAGCACCAAACAGACGCACCACACACACACACAGACACACGGACGCACCAGTGGCCACGGCTCCGCTTATCAGTAAGTAAGCAATCTCTTGCCAATGTAGCGGCTCACAATGGCCAATAAAAATGATAGAATGTTCAGATTTGTGGAGAAGTGCAGCAGCGGCGGCGGCGGTGGGCTAAGGGATGGAGCGAAGGAGCTCCGCCACCGGGGGACCGGGTGGCGGGTGGGGGGCTGAGGGGGCAGTGCTCCAATAGAAATTGGATGAGGCACTTTGAGATGATGACTAAAGGCAATAAAGATAGGGTGTATGAAATAGAATTGTTATATTGAGAGGTGCTGTGTATGCCCGTCCGATGAAGTTCTTTCCTGTGCCAGCCAAGGCTGAGCGTGGCCTGGCGAGTCGTGGAGACTGCCAGGGACAGCGGGCGGTGCTGTCACTGCCAGCTTTTGTAGCGCTGACGTAAGCGGTGTGTTTGTTACAGCATAATAGTCATGTATCATTAGATACACAGTAATACCAGCATATATATATATATATATATAGCTACACCGTAATGCTCAAGTATCCCACGTTGCATTCGAGCGTCTTATCACTGGTCCCTAGTATTTGAGCATTTTGTACTGCACCGTTCTACACGAGCACCATTCCCTGCCCCGTAGTAGTGGAGCATTATTCGCTGCACCGTATTGTATGATCATCACTTGCTGCCCAGTAGCATACGCGCATAGCTCGTTGTACCGTAGTACTTCAGCATCACTTACTTCACACGAGCATCAATCGTAGTCCCGTAGTATTTGACTAATAATCACTGCACCGTAATATGGGTGTTGATTACTGTAATGTAATATGTGAGCACCAATCGCTGCACCGTAATCAGTGAGTATCAGTCGTTGCATTGTATTATGCATCAGTTCTACACCGTAATACGCGGTATTAATCATTACAACGTAATATGTAAGTATCAATAGTTCCAATGTAATACATATGAATCGGAGAACCGTAATATATGAGAATCAATCGCTGCTTCGAAAGTGCATTATTAATTGCTGCACCGTAATATGTGATTGTCAATCGCTGCACCGTAATAAGTGAGTATCAACCGCTGTCCCGTAATATGGGAGTGTCAGCAGCTGCACAGTAACATGTATCAATCGCTGCATCATGATATGTGAGTATTAATCTCTGTACCGTAATATGTAAGTACCAATCATTGCACCGCAAAATTCGAGCATTTATCGCTGCACCGTAATATTTATCAATCGCTGCACTGTAATATTTATCAATCGCTGCACTGTAATATTTGAGTATTAATAGCTGCACTATAATATGTATCAACCGCTCCACCGTAATATTTGTCAATCACTGCACCTTAATATCTGAGTACCAAGCACTGCATCGTACTATGCATCAGCCGCTCCACCATTATATGATTATAAAAATCGCTGCATCGTACTATGCGTCAGTCACAGCACCGTGATACGCATTAATCGGTGTGCCATAATATATGATGATCACTCGCTGCACCGTACTGTTCAAGTATGACTCGTAGCACTATTATATTTGAGTAGTACTCGCTGTAACGTAATATTAAAGTATTATTCTCTGCATATTTATGTTCGAGTAGCACTAACCTTGCCGTTTTATTTGGGTTTCACTCTCTAGAGGTTCCGTAGTATTCAAGTATCATTTGCTGTATGCACCGTCATATTCTCCTACCGTTCTCTGCACCCTATTAATAAGATAATTCAGTAAAATAATGAAAATTGGTTTGATGTAGAACCTTCCCAAATTTCTAATAATACTCACTTATCTGCGCACCTAAGAATAAATTAAAGTTATATTTTTAACTACGGTACATAGAGAAAAATGCAGTTGTCAATAACTAAAACGAACGAAGATATTATTAGTGAAAATTAATTGAAGTCAAAGCACTCACGCCCCCACCCCGAAGTACAGAACACTAGTTGGACCCTAGCCTTATCAGGGACCGAATGCTGTTGCGGCGGCCATATTGCCAGAGACGTTTGGGTTCTGCACATTGTGATAAAGGAATAATTTCTGTGCTGTAATATCCTGTTTTGTTCAAATTAGTTTTTTTTATAAATTAACAGCTCATCAACGACTTGTTTGTGACCCCGATGCGATGATACCAGGCTTGCAAAAAGTGTCGTGTGGAGGTCACTGGAGCATGAAGTGCACAGATGAACGGTTCAGCTGTAAGTATATAGGGAGTCTCGGTAGTTGTGATTGTCAAGCCTGCCTTTCAACATCTTCCACATCAGCCAGATGTAAATTAACAGCATCGACGTACATTTTTTCCTGAACACAATGGGAATGACAAACCACAACGAGCTATTGTGGTGTGACGTTAATTGGTAAGTGATATTGACACCAGAAAGTTACTTACCTTCCTATTTTTGTAATACATACGTTGTTGAAAGTTTTCTACTGGGCACAGAGTGTCCCGTATGAAGCTGTTATAGCGTGAGCTCTCGCTTACCTAGTTTGTAATTATCGTGCATTTGGTTTTCATAATTTAGTATTATCTGCTGAGAATTTTTTCTTGCATTTTCTCTACGAGTTACTTTCTTAATTAAAAAATGGAAGCATTAACTCTAGAATTACTTATGATTTGAGGGTATAGGTTCCTGTTCAGGAAAAGATCACCAGTTGCTATGCACTTTAGGACTATTCCTCCTCAATGAATCCTAAAGATGATTCATCCAAAAATATCTTGAATCAACATAGGGATCTCAAATAATAAATCTTCATGGTGAAGCAAGAATGAATGTATTAGGCTGGAAACTAGGTTCTTGCCGTTTTCCTAATATTTCGGAATGTTTCAATCTGTAAGAACTTAGTTTTTAACCTAATATTAGGAAGAATCGCGAATTGAACGCAGGAGCGCGCCATCAGGTGGGGACAATATTAAGTATCACTAGTGGGACCCGTGGAAATTCTACTGTTGGTTAATGTTCTCACTTTGTAAAATGAAGCAATCCTAATCTACGACCTAATACAGGTCAGTCTAACCTGCTCTATATACAGCGCCAGTCGCTTAAACCTTACGATCTGCGTCTAACCTCAAGTTTGCTGCACACGGGAGTCGAAACATGGAAACATTTCTTCCTATCTTTCCCATTACGCTGCTGTATATGTTCTATCGGCTTGTCTAACATTATTTTATTTAAAACTGTTCAAACTCCGAGCCGCAGCAGCTATTCCGCAACAACAAGGGCTACTTGCTTAGTTTCGAATTCCTTTGTGAATTTCTATTGATGTTTAATTCGCAAGTGCACCGATTTCGAATCGACGTTTCTTAATAGATTCAGCCGTTGTCACCCGCACAAAAACATGTTTTCCAAGAACGTGAAGCGCTTCCGTATTTCGACTTGGACGCTAGATCGAGGCCTACCGTAGCCGTGTATGCCAGACACCATAGCACCGGTGAACATCACAGATGTTTTACCAGCGAAGTTCTCGCCTTAGTATTTCATGACATAGCTAGACATAAAGACAGCATAGAAACCAATAGACTATAGCAATCTCATTCTTCGGAAGTACTCTTCTCATTGTTTTCTTCTGTATTTACACGCCTTCGCTAACCTTTATATCTCATCGTCTGAAGATATTGTTTAGGCTTTCATATTTTTAACATTTTCATTTTTCTCATCGGTGATTTTGATGATGTTAATTCAATATCGGGACCCGTGACTACTTTGAATTTTATATGCACAATAGCGTCCTCACAAAATAAAAATACAACAGACTCAGTCCTTTTTTCAGTAATTTATTCAGGTCGTTGGAAGCACTTTTTCTGTTAGCTCACGGGATTTCTTTAAACATCGCACTCTCACTTCAAAAAGGCTTTAGAATGAAGCAGTTGAGAACAGCTCGCTGCACTGTAGTCTGGATACGAATTTTCCCATGTTTGGATCGTTACCTATGTGACCTCAGCAACGGGAATATATTTCAAGATATGAAAATCGGTACGGTATGTATGATACGTGCAAAAATAACTTCATGTATTTGCTTCAAAACTGATTGAAAATTTTTTCAAGAGCTTACGAAAAAAAGACAGGTATTATTGAGCTCCTTCCTACTTCTGGTAAGTTAAATTTGCCCCTTGCTATAAGTGAAAAGCGTAGCCGCCAGACGCAGGGACGTACGGACGGATGGAGCCTCAAGCAGAATTATAATATAGATATTTGGTTATAAAGTACGAAAGTCTGTACTTGTACTTCATAACCAGAAATGACGAATCACGACAGACGTCCAGCAGCATTTACAATACAATATTAATTACGAGCAATTTGAAGGTTATTTTGGCGTCCTAAAATTAAATTATTACCTTCCATCGCAAGCTTGTATTGATGAATTTGCTTCTTCTTGCTGATAGTTGAATTCCTTGCATCACTATGAACACCTTGCTCCTTACTTCAGGTACCTACTTAATATAAATCAAAGCATATTTTATTAAAATTTAATTAATCAGCCATTGGACCTATCTGTAGCTTCGAGGGAGTCGTCAAGTAAAGCGAGGCTCTGTTCAAGTTGTGCAGAAAAACAAAACTCGTGTATCTAACTGAAGCATCAAAGTCAAATTGTATCTTTCCGGTTGAACAAATAGCATTGTAGAAAATAAATGTTTAAAGTAGTACAGCTGGATTTGCACCAAAACGTTATAACTGTAACTTTTCGTTAACATTTTTCTTATCAGGAATTGAATATCAGCGTTCACTTTGCAGTTTAGCTTTAGCACTTTTTCCACCTTCCTAAATATTAGGAGACATCCACCAGTCAACTTCTTTAAAACTATGCGGGAATAAAATCAGTGATCGTTAGTGCTGAATTATCTTCCATTTACTATTGAATCGTGTAAGTAAAATGATGTTGCTAACTTCGATAAAGCTATTACCTGCGTAGTGGAAATACAGATACGACTTGGCTGTAGTTTACTCTATGACGTTATTCTATGTATAATTTTTTAAGGTAGCAAGGGCTGGCCCTGGTGGAGAGCCTGCAGCTACGCCTCTACGTGATTCTTTAGCATATCGTCAGTGTGCTGGAACGGAGGCTCCGTTGTGCAGAGGTGAGGCAGGAATTGTGTGCTGAGAGTGTCATGATCCAACAACTAATTTCCGATTTCAACAGCTCCAAAGTACCGTACAATCTTCAATACGTTTAAAGGAGAACAAGGAAATTGGAGCCACGAGGAAGGTGTTTCATACCGGAGATCCATGTATGTTCATTTTGCAACCGTTCATATTTGCACTTCATGTTCTAATGGCCTTCAAGGTAACACAAACGTAACGTTCCGTTACATGTAACCCATCCGGATCACATGCAAATGGTTGAAGCGCTGCTAATATAGGCATAACAAGGCCTAAATTCAACAATAACCCCATTGACTTCGCAACGCTAAGCTTATTCTCTCGCAATGTATAGAACCCAACCGTAAGGATCAGAGCCATAATATGAATAATTCGGTCCATTATAAGCTGCAGGTCCATTTTGCTCTACTCGTCGACGGTTCGGCGGTGGGGGGGTGGTGGCACTGACTTTGTCTATTTCCGTCAGTAGTTCCTTTCCTCCCATGTTTTAATAATTAGCTACGACAGTGTTCTTTTCCTATATAAAAATATGTGATTTTGTCTTTGCTATGTAGGTATGTGAATATTATTTAAATGGTTATGTAAGTATGTGAATATTATATAAATGGGTATGTAGGTATGTCAATATCATTTAAAGAAAAACTGGGTAGTTTTCACATCATATCGATTTTAGTCATATGACAAATTGAATAAATTTTTTGCTAATTGATACACACGTTTTCATTTTACAGAATGATGTTTCTTGCGCATGATTGCAAACAAACTTAGACCCTAGACATATATTAATTTCAACTGACCTTATCAAGAAGTCAAGAACAATATTTATATAAAAATTTGCATCGTGTATGAATTTATTATTTTTTTCCCTGGCGCGCTCCAATGAAGACAGATTGGCGGAAACTACGCTATAATGGAAATACTGACAAATTGAGGAAATCTCAGCTGTAGATTCGCCATTTGCTTCGCTATAAATGAAAATGATTGAATATTAACTTTTCTCAAGTTTCGTTTAGTGAAATCACTGATGATGATCGTCACTTCCTTCCAACATCAAAGCTTTCTTTATTCTGAGTTCACCATAGTTCAAATTACTAAAAAATCATTAGGGTCAAAGGGTAAGATATTCTTCAGAACAGAATAACGAATATTATTCAATAAGGGGCAAGGGGGTCATCACAGTAATTAAATTCTGCATTCTTTTCATAACGGCTAAGACCAAATGTAAATCACATAATTATGAAAGGCTAAA
Organism: Parhyale hawaiensis; assembly: GCA_001587735.2. Lineage (NCBI taxonomy): Eukaryota > Metazoa > Arthropoda > Malacostraca > Amphipoda > Hyalidae > Parhyale > Parhyale hawaiensis. The sequence continues at coordinate 75,406,816 of LQNS02278091.1, read as the reverse complement.
AAGATCAGATAAAAAATTATTAAACAAAAAGCCTCTTAACAAAAATCCACTAATAAATAATTTATTATCACCGAATGATGACACGAAAAGCCTCCTTACGAAGTAATCAAAGCATTGAAAAACTTTCATATGAAGTAATTAAAATCAACATAGCGAAAGAATTAACATTTTTCTAACAATTTTTTGCTCACTTTACAATTTGAGTTGAAATTTGTCATCTCTCATCATTATTAGAGAGCAATTGCGCAATTTCATAATGTAAATACATTCATCTTCTTTTGGAGAATAGATTAGTTCCGAAAATTTTATTCACTGTACCTTAGAACACGCGGCATAAGACTGAAGTTTGTTTATGCACACGAGGACTTCACAACATACGACGTCCGCGATGTAATGCAGCACATATCTTGGTAGTTAGAATAGCAGTTAGAATAGTATTACATCTGCACTCAGAGTATTACTTATATACTCCGAGTATTACATTTACACTCTGAGAAGTACATATTACTCGCAGAGAGTTACAGTTATTCTCAGAGATATTTCCTTACCCGTAGTGGCGGGACGCTGAAGTGCTGAGATTGCATGCTGAAGTTCGCGCGTTCGCCTCCCCGCTAGGTACACACAGATAATGTCTTTGTGGTGATCATTTTATATTTACTTTTTAATAAAAAAGCTTAGTCAGACTCCTGTATAGCTTTGCTTCATTAAAGTCGCAATAAACTTACGGTTGCAGAGGTTTCCTTGCGAGTTGGCGAAATCTTGCGATACTCTGATGGCAGAGTCAACGTTTCTGTATTCACACTTCATTAAGGGGCACTGACCTAAAAAGAAATGGGAAGGGAAGGGGTGGCCCTTTTTATACGAGCTTGCCGTCTCTGACGTCATAGTTATAGCAATATACAGTATGGTCCTCAGAAGTACTGCACTCCTCTGGCTCCTAGCGGGCATGTAACTGCAGCACAAACCAGTGCATGTGCATTTCCCAGTTAGGGTGTGTGGCCATGTTGACTACCTATCACAAATGCTACAACCAGCCTGATACATAAGAAGGGGAAAAGAAAAGCTCCAGTAAATATCCACCAATCAGTCTGACCTCAGTTTTCAGCAAACTGGCGAACGTCTCATTGAGACGTGCATTGCTGATTGCCTGATACTGCACCAGCTCATTACCGACACCCAGCACGGCTTCCGAGATAGAGGAAGCTTTCTGGACTCCTTTTGGAAAGTTAAGGAAATTAGAGATGAAGAAAAACGTGTTGACCTCGTTTATCTAGACTTCCGATAGGCATCTGACAATGTCTTCCATCAAAAGTTAACGAAAAATTCAAAAGCGCATTGCATCAAGAGAGACTATTCGCTCTAGATTCGGGTATGTCTCACTGGTCGGCAGCAGTGAGTAAAGCTGCAAGGAGAGACGAGCGACTGGACGAGCGACGCCGGATTTTACAAGGTAGCGTGCCTGGCCCACCTCTGCTCACAATTTACATCAATGATCTTGATCTCAAAATCAGCAGTAAGCTCAGCCAGTTCGCAGATGACACTTAACTATGAGGGTTGTTCCAAAAGTGATGCCACCTATTTTTTATTATTCCGCCAGAAGGGTTGCGACGGGATTGGAAATTGCATTGTTAATAAGACGGTACTTATTCACTCATGGATTGAAAGTTTTATCTCTTTGCTGCAGATATTGACAGTGCAACACTCTAAAGCCGAGTCCACATTAGCAACTTTTGTTTCGCTTAAGCCTATCAGTCGTTCAGTGAAAATGTCGTTGGGCTTTGCACTTGGCTGGGCGTGTGAACGGTGCATTGTCACTGTGTAGAGCGTTCTCCACAACATATTTGCAAAATAACTATAGATTTGCAGCGCAAAGTGATTGCAATGACGAGTCTACTTATATCAACTACCTACATTTCCAATCGCGTTTAATGGAAAGCTTCATAAAATGCACTTCAGATACAATTACCATCCGTCGCCAGGCGGCAGAACAGCACTGTGCAATAATTTATTACGTCAGTACAAAACATTCGGTCTAAACTATGTTCTGCATGTACAGTAGTCAAACATCAAAAAAAGAATAATCAACTTTAACTCATTACTGATCTCGTACCAGTAAAATGTCATTAGATATCTAACAGCTTTTGTTTACAAACAGAAAATTTTTAGGTTAAGTTCGATTTATAAAAGGCCTGAAATGAGTGGTTTTAATATAAAATTTGGATGTAAAAATGCAAAATTTTGCACAAATAAGCACTTCGTTTACCTTTAAAAATTTATTTCAGCCAATTACCCTGTCTTAACATAGCATAACTTTTTTTACGTATTAGCACGTTACAGATTCATACTGACACGACACAATTCATTTGCTGCAGATAGTTATGTCATGCAATAGAGTTGCAGCATAGTGGCGTCACCCAAAAATGTATCAGCTAATAGCGTCTCTACTTTTGCAGCGGGGCATCCTGAATAATGCGAAGACAGAGATATCTTCGGTAATTTCCAATACGGCATCGTGTGTGCGAGAGGTTAAGTGTGTGTCGCCATTGTTTATTACGTAGACGTTGGTAAAGTTGTTCAGTTGCAGTTTCTTGGGTTTTTCATATGTGTATAACATTCTACTTTATAACTTGTTGCAATGCAAAGTTTTTCTTGGTGAACGAAAATCGTCTAATTTTGTCTTTTTAAACTCCTGCGAATCATTCTATTCCGCGCAAAGCATTCGCTTCAACTTAGGCAAACATTTTTCGATGATTTTCTCAGTTCTTTTTATGGCGCTGAAAATACAATACAATACATCAAATCTATGGTCTCTTATTTTCCTATACTTATGTAATTAAGTGAATGGCCAGTATGGGTTGTTCCAACTTGAGCTAATAAATGGTAAACAATTGGCGGGAAAGTCTTTCTGGATACTACAGTACAAGGAGCCGCCGCTCGCGGTTGCATTTGTTTACACCAGCATAATTATGTGGCAGTCGCCCATTGGCTGAAATTGAAGCCAGCTACGGCGGTCGCTGATTGGATGAGATGGCGTCACGGTGGTAAGGTCAGCGAAAAGGTGTTCCCTTAAAGCCAACATAACTATCTGTAGTAATGAACTGCGCATATGATAAAATGTTAACCTAGGTTATAAGCTCTGCCGTCATGGCTATGGCGTGGTTAATGTTTTCATGTATTATTGTGAAATTGTAAAATATTTGCAATATTTTCGCTGCTTCATCCTTAGTCGAGACAAGCGTTTATATATGCAAACAACATTATTTTATTCGCAAATTATATTTCAAAAGCAGTTGAACTGGGTGTTTCACACAATGAAAGTCAACCGAAGTTTGCAGCGACGGCGTCAAAAATACGATACAGGAATCTGGCGTCGCTTGTTCTAGCTCTGTCAGTCGTCAGAGTAGCAGCGTCGTTTGTTGGACGGCAGCAAAAGTTGCTAATGTGAACTCGACTTGAGAAAACAATCCCTGTCATGGATATGTGCCATTGAATTCCTCCATGTAGAAAAAATGGACCAATCAACATTCACCGGGGCCTGGCGAATGCTTGATGTCAGCACAGTTAGGAGATGGATTCGTCGACTTCAGAGTGGCTACTGAGATGTGAGTGATAAAGTGTGCTCCGGACACCCATGCACAGTCGCAGCCCATATAATAAAATACGTCTCGATCAACTCATGCGCACCGATCACCAGATAACGGTGAATGAAATGCGTGTAGGGTTGGATGTGGGTGTTAGTACACTGGAAACGATGCTGTTATCCAGAGAAAAGGGAAATATTCCGTTTGCACACGACAACGCCAGGCCACACACAAGTTTGAAGACCAGGGAATGAGTGACAAAGTTTGGCTGGACGGTGATGTCTCATCCACCGTATACTCTCCACCCGGCACCATCAGACTTTCACTTGCTCGGACTTTTGATTGGGCCATTGCATGGGCAGCGTTTCCCTCACATTCGTAGTCTTAAAAGGATTCTTATTATTAAAACTTCACGCACGGGCCTCTACGGAAAGATAGCACGACCCAAATGAAGCACATTGCAGCACCGGGAAGCCTACAACGCTGCTAAAGGAAACCTAACGAAAAGCAATTAACAGCTGTCTTAAACGCGTGCAAGCGAACACGACCGAAAGCCGATACCGGCAAAGAATTCCACACCCCAACAGACCAGGGTACCAAACACCGACCGAACTGATTAGTTCGACATCTAACATCCTCCAACTTAAAAGAGTGCGCACTGACCGCAGCACGTGTTTCTCTCTTAAAAACCTTGAGTGCAGGGACAGACGATTACATCCAATGCCTCTCATTGTTGTACACCTTATAAAACATACAGAGTTCGGCAACCCTTCTCCTGTGGGACAGGTTCACCAAATTATTACCAGCGCACAGCCTACTCGCTGAACTAACAAGTCGGCCCAACGGATGCAAGTGGCTGTCAGCAGCTGAAGCCCAGACCGGTGAGTAATACTCCAGCACAGGTAGCAAAAAGCATAAAAGCATCTGCCGACAACCTCACTGTCACCAAACACAGAATTCACCTTACGCAAAAGCCCAATCTTACTAGAGCACGTGACACCAGTCGCCTAACATGCGGCTCAAAGGTAAGCATTGAAAATGGAGGTGACCAAGTAGAAAAATAAATTTTGGAGCACAAAAGGTTGCTCGACTTAATGGTGCCACCTCCGTATTTGCAGCTCTTGAATTCTATGAGTTAAAAGATAGAAGGTATCACTTTTGGACCGACCTTCGTATGTCATCCCTCCAGGTTTAGAACTGAGCTTCAACAAGATCTTGACCGCCTCATGGAATGGACCGCTACCTGGCAGAGGAGCTTTTATGTCGCGAAATGGCCAGTACTCTACTTCGGGACTGCGAACCCCTCGACTAGATTGAAAATGATGTGATAAAATTGACAGCTGTCACCCAACAACGTGACCACCTGGGAACAATTGTCACAAACAAGCTACAACACAGTCAGCAAGTAGACAAAACTGTGAAAATGGCAGGTAGGGTACTGGGATTCATTACCAGAAATTTTGAGTACAAAACCAAGCACATAATTATTCCTTTATATAAAACACCATTTTGGGGTTCAGTTCTTGTTGTCACGATAAAATGGAACGAATTAAATGCAGAGTAACAAAATTTATTCCTCATCTGCGAAGCAAACCGTACGAGTGTTGTCTACGCGAAGTGGGACTCATCTCTCTCGAGTGAAGACGACTTAGACGACAACTAGGTAATTGAAACATTTAAGTATTTGAATGGTGTCAATGACGTGCCTACAAAGGAACTTTTTGAGAGAAACGTTCACGATTGTCTGAGAAACAACGGCCAAAAATCACACATAAAGATCGAACAACTACTCTAAGCAAGCACTTTTTCCCATATTTTATAGTGAATACCTGGAATATACATCACTCCAAAGTTGTCGGTGCAGAGTCAGTAAATGCATTAGAAAATCGTCCCAGCAAACATTGGGAAGAACACCCTCCACGGCTACCACCGCCTCCTCTAGGAGTTATAAATTCATAACGGCCAAAGCTTTAAAGGCTACCTTAATCTATTATCTTTCATGCCCTAACTAGCTTAACGTCGCCGAGATCCGAGGAGCTGCAGCAATAAATCGTGCTTTCACTATTATCTTTGTCGTTGAGCTTATTTTCTTCTTCTCTTCCAGCTCAAATATCTAGATGAATGTACCTACATAACCGCAATAGCTCATAAAATGCCATAGCGCAAGTCCCGGCTCGCTCCTCTCTGGGAATGGGCCTGTTGGTCCGTCTACTGCCAGCTATCTAATATTATCCAATCATTTCCTTGAGAGGATGAAAGTAGACAGTTATTCGTACCAAAGAGAATAAACATTTTAGATAAGTTAGCCAGAGATATCAAATCGTTTGTTGTCGAGTTACTTGGTACATTACCTAGTGAGCTGTCTTTACGTTTAAAAAACTATCTTCATTCGTGTTCAGAGACAACTGTGGTTGATTAAACGTTTGGTTATCGTGATCAAAACCTTTCGTGTGTAAGCGTGTCATCCTCATCTTTGGCACTGCTATTGAGACTTGCATTAGTTATCTACACGCACCATCCGTTACTTCCTCGTCAGCAGCAGCAGCTGCTCCGTCGGAAAGAACGACAGTTCACTCTGCGTTTAGGACTGGCAGTAGACTGATCAAATGTTCGTTCATATACCGCGCGCTGATCCAGAGCTGTGTGTGGCACCCCGAAAGTTCCTCATTTTCCCAAAGCAGTTCAAGTTACTGGATCAGGATTTACTTTGCCATCGGCTTCTCTTATGAAACAGGCAGGAAGCTTTTCCCCAAGGGGCTACATCTACAGGACGTGCTCTGTTAGAATGTCAACGCAAGAGAATACGAAAACCTTAATCGGTATCGGAATAACCAAATGAATAGGTAAATCTGGATTCAGCCTGTCTGCCTCCTTATGATTACTTTCGCCCAACTCCAACAGAAGCAGAGATAAAGTGTGAGCACTGGAACAGTTGTTCATCCGTCGCTGCGGAAGCTACAAGACTAATGCCTTGGTAACTTTATCGTGTTTAAGAACTTAGAGCTTAGAGTTGATTTTGGGTACAATTGTTGTGAGAATCTGTCCCTTCATACGCTTCACCACCCGCCGTGCACCATCCGCGTCACACACAAATAATCGGTATCACTTATCGCCTCATCCCACGCACCCCATATCCCAATACATCCTCACCACACACCCCTCACACCACACCCCCTCACCACACACCCTTCACCCAAGACACCCTCACCACTGTTATAGTGTTCCAATATCTCGGTGGCGGCCGCCAATCTGTCGAATATTGAGGTTAGCAGCTCGTAAGTTCCTCCGCAGCCATTTTTTGCTGGGCTCAATAAGTTGGTCTGTGATAGAGCGGTGCGTCATGGCGCACATGGTCCGCCTGTCCAGCGCGGTGCGCCATAGCGCACATGGTTCGCCTGTCCAGCGCGGTGCGCCATAGCGCACATGGTCCGCCTGTCCAGCGCGGTGCGCCATAGCGCACATGGTCCGCCTGTCCAACGCGGTGCGCCATAGTGCACATAGTCCGACTGTCCAGCGTGGTGCGCCATTGCGCACATGGTCCGTCTATCCAGCACAGTGCGCCATAGCGCACATGGTCCGCCTGTCCAGCGCGGTGCGCCATAGCGCACATGGTCCGCCTATCCAGCAAAGTGCGCCATTGCGCACATAGTCCGCCTGTCCACGGGGGTGCGCCATAGCGCACATGGTCCGCCTATCCAGCCCAGTACGCAATAGCGCACACATAGTCCGCCAGTCCAGCGCGGTGCGCCATAGCGCACATGGTCCGTCTATCCAGCACAGTGCGCCATAGCGCGCATGGTCCGCCTGTCCAGCACAGTACGCCATAGCGCACATAGTCCGCCTGTCCAGCGCGGTGTGCCATAGCGCACATGGTGCGCCTGTCAAGCACGGTGTGCCAGAGCGTACATGGTTCACTTGTCCAGTGCAGTGTGCCATATCGCACATGGCTGCGGATGCCCAGGGTAGTGCGCAATAGCTAGCATGGTTTCGCCTGTTCAGCACAGTGCGCAAATAGCGCATATAGTCGAGTCATGCTACATCCATGACACGCTGCTACATGCATAGCATGCTGCTACATATTTGACACACTGCTACATGCTTAGCATACCGCTACATGTACAACACTCTGCTACCATCTTAGCACGCAGCTGTTACTTGCAAAATGCTCTGTGCTACAACGGCACATTCATTGTCGTGTGCACGCGCCACATCTCTTCGTTGTTCACTTGGCTGTGCCACTGCCCAAATTAATCAATAAAGTCTGCCAAGACGCCGGCACCAACAAATTGATCTGCTGCGCAGCCATCTGTCGAGCGTTCTTTGGCGATTTGGCGAGTTTTTGTGAGTGAGCGAAGAGCAACGCAGGCAAGTTTTGCTGTACTTCTGACACCTCTTGTTTCGCCATCATCAGTGCCGGCCGGGGTTGGTCGTTAGCAAGGAGCGCATCACTGTCAGTACCTCTTGTTTCGCCATCATCAGTGCCGGCCGGGGTTGGTCGTTAGCAAGGAGCGCATCACTGTCAGCACCTCTTGTTTCGTCATCATCAGTGCCGGCCGGGGTTGGTCGTTAGCAAGGAGCGCATCACTGTCAGCACCTCTTGTTTCACCATCATCAGTGCGGGCCGGGGTTGGTCGTTAGCAAGGAGCGCATCACTGTCAGCACCTCTTGTTTCACCATCATCAGTGCGGG
>LQNS02278091.1:75316720-75354134 GCA_001587735.2 Parhyale hawaiensis | reverse complement strand
ACTTTCAATGGAGCTTGAGAGGACAACCAGAGCCTCCAACCTGGGCTAAATTCCGCCTATCTATTTCGTTAAGAGCGTGACACCGAACATATAAATATATTTATAAACACACGACGGTCATTCATAGTATAAGATTAGATAGTAATGAATCATTTGGAAAGTTTTGTCTATTCAGTGCCTGAACTCACCTACAGCGCCGGGCATGCATACACTCGCCTGCAGCGCCGGGCATACACTCACCTGCATGCCGGTCATACACTCGCCTGCAGCGCCGGGCATACACTCGCCTGTAGCGCCGGGCATACACTCGCCTGCAGCGCCGGGCATACACTCGCCTGCAGCGCCGGGCATACACTCACCTGCAGGCCGGTCATACACTCGCCTNCACTCACCTGCATGCCGGTCATACACTCGCCTGCAGCGCCGGGCATACACTCGCCTGTAGCGCCGGGCATACACTCGCCTGCAGCGCCGGGCATACATTCGCCTGCAGCAGTAATCACTATAATATGATACAGTGGGGGTGTCCTACGTCGCCTCTGTCGGGCGTCCACAAGAAGCTCCTCAGAAATCCTCATCATGATGCTGGGCAATGTGGAGCTCACTCTCGCTGTATTCCCATCCATGGAGTTATTTTAATTAATTAATTAATGCTGTGAAATGCATGGAGGTAAAAAGTTACAATACCAGGGCAGCAGCAGCAGCGATGGCTACAACAAAGCATCCGACAGTCCCTGTGGGGATCTGCAGCTGGAGCCTCGCCGGAAGTCGTTAATTGTTGTTTACTTTTGCGCTCTACGTTTATGATGCCACTGTTGTGTGAAATGCAAGAGTTGTGTGGTTCAGAACTTTCATGTGGGAGGGAGGGTGTGCGTGTGTGTGGGAGGGGGGGGTGGGAGGGAAGGAGGGAGGCTACCATAGGAAAGAACAACAGGAGAATGGCTACTGCATTTACGCAGGCTCTGTGCCAGTGAAACGTTAGTTACTTGTATTGTCAGGGACTCAGATAACTGGATCATTCTGCACGTTTGTGCTGCGCTTGCCATCGTGATATATTGCCGCGCGGTAGATAAACTTCTACCTGGCGAAAGCAACGCGGCGCAAAAATTTCACCAGTATCTACTATACTGTACGTAGAATGAGTTTCGTACGGAGGCGGTATCTTTTTGAAAGGTATATATACAGTATATATATTTTTTATCAGTGAGATTTCTATCGAAAGGAGCGGCGGCGGGCGACTTGAGCCGGAGCTGACTGCGTGTTGGGAGCGCTGATCGATCGTGTTTCCCAAAGTACATATTACTTGTTTAAGACATGTTCGATTGGGCGCCAAAGTTAAGCATTCGAACCTTGACATGTTCGATACTTCAGGCAGGAGCTCTGGCTTCGACCCGTTGCATTAAGTTTCAGGCGTTGACTCTCAATCGGTTACTCTTGAGACTTCCTTAAACTCAATCTTGCTTCTTAAAATGGAGATTTGAGCAGACTCAGCGTAATCGCGTTGTGTCTAACACTTGTAACACGTTTCAAAGTGATATATCCAAAGCTTCTGTCTGAAATTTCGAAAAAGTAAACCTTACAAGGTTTAATTTCGGCGCTCAACGGAACGTGCCCGTAATACTTACCTGCATAATACCGAAGTAGAAAAGGGAAATATAAGTTCTTCGAGGCTGTCTATCAAGCTTGGAGGTTCACCAGAGCCTTGTTAGCTTCACCACAAGTGCCCGCAGGCGACTCGCTCTCGAATTGCTTCAGCATGGTAGGCAATAAGCTCGCCTAGCATAAATTTCTGAACCATTTTGCTCACTTCGCATTTAGTTAAGGGTTCAAGGTCTAGCGTACCACGTGTGTGACGTTGAGCGCTACCATTGGTCAGCGTGTGACGTAGCGAGCGCTGATTGGCTGACCAGCCATGACGGCTGCACACGTCACCGGCGACAGCCATTGAGCTTCTTTTTGTTGCTGCTTCTAAATGTGTGGCAGCTATTTGGTGGGCTGGCTGGCAGCTCCTGCTGGGGGGCTCTGGCCATGGGCTGCCCTCGTGCTGACCACAGGCAGCACCCAGTGCCAACAGGTAGCTGCAGCAGCGGTGGACCTCAGCAACAACTGTAGCATACACGGTTGGCAGATGTCAGCTGCAGCGATAGACCTCAGCAACAACTGTATATAAATCATGGCACACATTGCTTGCCAGCTCCAGCAATGAGGGAACCATGCTGCAGCGGTAGCAAGTGCTACACAGTACGACTGTACCATCTGTTGCAGTGTCCACATGTATTAGTACCTGCGCTAAAGTGATCAACATGGGGCTTTTGAGCCGTTGAGAAAAAGAACTGCATAGCTGATCCGCAGTATACTTTTTATTTTCTTAAATGCCTCCCAGAATCGCTCTTCATATACGACCTCGTACCAGCAGTATGGATACGCAGTGTGGTGCCTGGCCTGTGTTTCTGGTCAACATGCCCAACTGTGACCATTGAGGAGTGACTCAAAATTTACACCTGTTCCTTGTGGACACCTGTCACTCTTACCCTATTCTTCTCCCATCTAATACTGAAAACGTAATGTACCAGCCTGCCAGCAATATGACTTACAGAATTATGATCTGATTTCAGCTTTTCAGTTGCTTCAGTGTACACTAATAAGGCTCTATAAAATGGCACACCAACGCACAGCAGTTCTTGGTGACGTCACGAGGGTCGGCGCCGTGAGCGGCATGGTTTATTGTTGTGCCAAAATGAGCACCCTTTACTGTGCACTATAAGGCAGGTTTTGAAGGTCATTGCATTGCAAGGCGTTCTGGTTTTGGCACAACACGTTTTACTTTTCCCAAGAAGTACGCGTGTAGCAGCGAGATACACGGTTACTGCAGCTCTTGTTTGCGTGTACATAAATTGGTGTGTGTGTGTCACTATAGGTCTTCACGGTACCGTGTACCCATTGCTGTGTTGCTGCATACGATCATCGTTGCTGTCGCCGCACTATAGGCATGCACAGGTAGACCAGGTGTTGCGCAACTGGTTGGATGGTAAGTCCCTGCTGTAGGTGTTGCGGCGCCAGCTCAGGTATGAATCTCAACGCGGGTTCAAAGCTTAGTCTTCTTGCTGACAGTAGTGAGAGAATATTCTCTAGATAGCACAAACGTTGTGAAACGCCAGCGTCTACACAGTTGAGGCAACCTGCATAGTGCATAGTGACCTATGCCGTAAAAATTTTCCTTTCTGTATTTAATGATAGAAGCAAAAAACAGTCATTATAAATTTATAATGTAGCCGCACTGAAATTAATTCCGTAAGCAAAGAAGGGCGAATATTCTCAATATGCAGCAACACTATTATAGATAGTAATAATATACAACTAATAATAACGCGGGGTAAGTCAGATCGCTAATCGCCTCCAAGCAAAGTCATTAAATGTTTCAAACTAAAAAAATTGGAAAAAATAATGTATTTCTATGCTATTCTGGAATAAAAAATTTCTATGCTATTCTGGAATATAAAGCATCTGTTATCATAAAACAACAATTATCGTAGCAGCGATAGAAAAGCTTTCACAACGTGGGCAGGAAAATAATCTGACGGTGTACGGGTATAGAGAGAAATACGCAGCCATGGGAGCCTTGATTATGGGACATGCGGCTGGGTCGTTAAAGGCGATCTAAGCCAAGCCCATTCAACTTAACTTGTCCGGGAATGCAGACTGGAACTTCTGCTTCGGCTTTTTGAACAGGGGTGGTAGTGTTAGAAGCAGCCTGATTAGGCTGAAACTATTGAAATTTTCGTCTTTCAGAGAACATCTGCGTTCTAAGAAGTCTTTTGGGTAATCGATTAATTAGTCAATGGCTGAAACTTGAATCCACGGCTCGAAACTAGTGGGTGTGTCTGAAGATTTGGACAATTTAAACCTCGAGGCCTTGATTACACTGTCCAATCGAACCCTCCCCTAATGTTATAATGCAACAATTGTATTTGTTCCCGCACTTACTTCTCTCAATCTATACATATATATAAATTTTTGTGCTCCGCTCACGCTTCAAAACTTTCCATTGTTTTGTTGAGTCCCAACAACAAGTACAACTGAGCGTGGGAAAAAATTTTTTCAAAATGTTAGACGTCAAGTTAATTTTCAAGCGTCCTAGTAAATCTTCGAATGCTTCTTCAAACTTAGCGCGAATTAAGATGAGAAAGCCGTGCATTTCCCAGTGTTTTTAATCAGGCACAATAGCGCATAAGAACATCGTGCCTTATGATTGTATTTCAAAAGATTAAAGTGTTACTAGGCCTTAACGCATAGATAGAAGGCGTCGTTCTTGATCGGAGCCAACACGCTTGTACGTTGTGACTGTAAAAAGTGTGGACTTATGCGCTCTTTAGCGACCGCCAGTTTGTAGCGCTCACTGTTAACGAACCTAAGTTTGTTAGTATGTGTGTGTCGTCACAAACCTGTTCCTGAAGACATCGGCGGCATTGTGACGTCACAGAACAAGAACTGGTTGTGATGCAACGCTGCGCTGCTTCCCTGTACCATGCCAAACTTGCCGCTTTATTACCTTTACGCAGTGCGCTCTCTGGTGGCGGTTGTCTCGTTCTCGTATAATTTTTATATATGCGGTTACTTTTAGTCTTGACTTTGTCGGCAAGTCTCCTGATAGGATATTCTGACCTCAGTTGAAAAGCAGCAACTCTTGCTTTTATTCCTTTACGTCACAGCGCAGGGAAAATTAGTCGTCCATGTTTATAACTGCCTCAAATAAAACTGAAACATTACACTCGCGTGTGTTCTTCTGGCCAGAACTTCCTCGGGCAGGTGTCGGGAAATCGATCCCAACATTGCACTGTCCCCCCCTTCTCCTTGAAATGTTCAATTTATTGCAGTACATTATAATGCCAGTAGAATGGCAGCTAGTCGGTAAAAGTGCAACGATCCCATCTTGTACGCATTATATGCCAACATCGAAACAAATACCGCAATGAATACATCCGCTCATACGAAGTAGAAATAATTAATGTTTCAAATATTTACTAGAGTAATTTAAAAACTTCAGCTGTTCCCCTAAAAGGTAATCATATCCGCTACTAAGATCCTGTTTCCTGGTGGCTGCAGAATTTAGTGTTTTTAACAGACAAGCCAAGTCTGCAGGAGTGCAATGTTTGCACCCTGCCAGTGAGAGGCGGCCCTGCTGAGGCTGTACGGCACCGTGCAGGCTTTTATGTTCTCAGTGTCTCGTGTTGCTTGGTTAACGCTTTAGTGATCTCTACACAGCACCACTTGCTGATTTAGTTGCTATTATGTAGAAAATATGCGGACTCTGTAATTTTGCGTGGAGAAAGTTCATTATTTGATGAGCAATATAATCACTGGCCGTGTTGGACAAATGTGCGAGTGTGTGACGTCATCAGTGCTGCTTGCCGTGAAGGGAAGACGTAATAAACCTTACGAAGTGACGCAGGGAGTGTGGGACCATAGCGTCGCCGTGACGTCCTTGTGGAGCTGCAGCTGTGCCAGAGATGCAATTCAGTGTTGCCGCTGTCCCAGAGGTTAATTCAACCAAATCCCTTCAATTCTTATCACTTCTCAATCGGAAATTTATAGGCATTAACCCGATTTTGTCGAATAACCTTTATTATTTACTCATAGGCAGTCGACAAACGCCTATAAATTTCCGATTGAACTTCAATCTGAAAAGAAATCCGCAGATTTCTCACGAATTTAATTTGAAAATCCTTTTCATAAAGCCTGAATTTTTCATGTAATTAGGGAAAACATTCCGTGAAGGAGCAACGCTGGTCCCCTGGCTTGTGGTTGGTGTCGTCATCCTGCTCGTTGGCCTGATTAATGGCAATATGACTTTAGTAGTTAATGGTAGTGTGATTGGTACAGCTATGACTATTGTATGACTATGACTATTGTATTGTACAGCTATGACTATTGTAGTTAATGGTAGTGTGCCTGGTGCAGTTAATGGCAGCGTTACCGACGCGATTAATGGTAGTGTGACTGGTGCAGTTAATAGCAGTGTGACAGATCCAGTTAGTGGTAGTGTGACTGATGAAGGTAATGGTAGTGTGTCTGATGCAGTTAACGGCAATGTTACCGATGTAATTAATTGTTGTGTGACTGGTAGTATGACTGGTGCAGTTAATGGTAGTGTGACTGGTGCAGTTAATGGTAGTGTGACTGGTGCAGTTAATGGTAGTGTGACTGGTGCAGTTAATGGTAGTGTGACTGGTGCAGTTAATGGTAGTGTGACTGGTGCAGTTAATGGCTGAGTTACTGGTGCAGATAATGGCAGTATGACTGGTGCAGTTAATGGCAGTATGACTGGTGCAGTTAATGGCAGTATGACTGGTGCAGTTAATGGCAGTCTGACTGGTGCAGTTAATGGCAGTGTGACTGGTGCAGTTAATGGCAGTATGACTGGTGCAGTTAATGGCAGTGTGACTGGTGCAGTTAATGGCAGTATGACTGGTGCAGTTAATGGCAGTATGACTGGNAAATGTCTAACACGAACGATTATAAAACTCAAAAAGAACCAAAGTGGACATCCGAGATCGAACTAACTTCCCCCTTACGGGTGTTGCCACAATGAAGGTAAAAAAGTTACATTAATCACGACTGTCGTGACAAGAAATACGCGGCCATGTAAGCCTTTGCTTATGGGACATGCGGCTGGGTCGTTAAAGGCGATCTAAGCCAAGCCCATTCAACTTAACTTGTCCCGGAATGCAGACTGGAACTTCTGCTTCGGCTTTTTGAACAGGGGTGGTAGTGTTAGAAGCAACCCGATTAGGCTGAAACGATTGAAATTTCCTTCTTTCGGAGAACGTCTCAGTTCTCAGTTGGGTATACGATTAATTAGTCAATGGTTGAAACTTGAATCCACGGCTCGATGCCAGTGGGTGTGTCTGAAGATTTGGGAAATTTAAACCTCGAGGTCTTGATGACGCTGTCCAATCGAGCCCTCGCTTAATGTTATAATACAACAATTGTATTTGATTCCGTACTTACTTCTCTCAATCTATACATATATATAATTTTTTGTGCTCCGCTCAGGCTTCAAAACTTCCCATTGTTTTGTTGAGTCCCAACAACAAGTACAACTGAGCGTGCGCAAAAAAAAAAAAATCTTCAAAATGTTAGATTTCAAGTCAGTTTTCAAGCGTCCTAGTAAATCTTCGAATGCTTCTTCAAACTTAACGCGAATTAAGATGAGAAAGCCGTGCATTTTCCAGTGTTTTTTAATGAGGCACAACAGCGCATAGGAACATCGTGCCTTATGATTGTATTTCAAAAGATTAAAGTGTTAATAGGCCTTAACGCATGGATAGAAGGCGTCGTTCTTGATCGGAGCCAACACGCTTGTACGTTGTGACTGTAAAAGTGTGGACTTATGTGCTCTTTAGCAACCGCCAGTTTGTAGAGCTCACTGTTAACGAGCCTAAGTTTGTTCGTATGTGTGTGTCGTCACAAACCTGTTCCTGAAGACATCGGCGGTATTGTGACGTCACAGAACAAGAACTGGTTGTGATGCAACGCTGCGCTGCTTCCCTGTACCCTGCCAAACTTACCACTTTATTACCTTTACGCAATGCGCTCTCTGGTGGCGGTTGTTTCGTTCTCATATAATTTTTATGTATGTGGTTCCTTTAAGCTTTGACTTTGTCGGCAAGTCTCCTGATAGAATATTCTGACCGCAGTTGAACAAGCAGCAGCTCTTGCTTTTATTTCTCTCCGTCACAGCGCAGGGAAAATTAGTCGTCCATGTTTATAACTGCCTTAAATAAAAGTGAAACATGACTCTTGCGTGTGTTCTTCTGGCCAGAACTTCCTCGGGTAGGTGTCGGGAAATTGATCCCAACATTGCATTGTCCACCCCTTCTCCTTGAAATGTTCAATTTATTGTAGTACATTATAATGCCAGTAGAATGGCAGCTAGTCGGTAAAAGTGCAACGATCCCATCTTGTACGCATTATATGCCAACATCGAAACAAATACCGCAATGAATACATCCGCTCATACGAGGTAGGAAACATTAATGTTTTAAATATTTACTAAAGTAATTTCAAAACTTCAGCTGTACCCCTCAAAGGTAATCATATCCGCTACTAAGATCCTGTTTCCTGGTGGCTGCAGAATTCTGTGTTGACAACAGACAAGCCAAGTCTGCAGGAGTGCCATGTCTGCACCCTGCCAGTGAGAGGCGGCCCTGCTGAGGCTGTACGGCACCGTGCAGGCATTTATGTTCTCAGTGTCTCGTGTAGCTCGGTTAACGCTTTAGTGATCTCTACACGGCACCACTTGCTTGTTTAATTGCTATTATGTAGAAAATATGCGGACTCTGTAATTTTGCGTGGAGAAAGTTCATTATTTGATGAGCAATATAATCACTGACGGTGTTGGACAAATGTGCGAGGTTGTGACGTCATCAGTGCCGCTTGCCGTGAAGGGAAGACGTAATAAACCTTACGAAGTGACGCAGGGAGTGTGGGGTCCTAGCGTCGCCGTGACGTATTTGTGGAGCTGCAGCTGTGCCAGAGATGCAATTCAGTGTTGCCGCTGTCCCAGAGGTTAATTCAACCAAATGCCTTTAATTCTTATCCTCTCCCAGTCGGAAATGCATAGGAACTTAACAGATTTTATCGGACCACCTTCACTATTTACTCATAGGCAGCCGACAAATGCCTATAAATTCCCAATTGGGCTTCAATCTGGAAAGAAATCCGCAGATTTCTCACGAATTTAACTTGAAAATCCTTTTCATAAAACCTTAGTTTTTCATTCTATGAAGGTGCAACGCTGGTCCCCTGGCTTGTGGTTGCTGTCGTTATTTTGCTCGTTGGTGTGATTAATGGCAATATGACTTTTGTAGTTAATGGCAGTGTGACTGGTACAGCCCATGGTACTATGACTATTGTAGTTAATGGTAGTGTGTCTGGTGCAGTTAATGACAGTATGACTGGTGCAGTTAATGGAAGTGTTACTGATGCAGTTAATGGTAACGTGACTGGTGTATTTAATGGCAGTGTGACTGATGCAGTTAATGGCAGTGTGACTGGTGTAGGCGTGTCTGCCTCTCACTGCTCGTACGTGAAGTGTTCGTAGTTCATACGAACGTCAGGCATGTTGTTAACAAGAGCGCACCAATTTCACAAGACACGCACTCATATACAACATTGTAGGTTTTTTTTTTCATCAAGTTGAGAGTATTCAAACAACATCCTTAGCAACCTGCTCAAAACGCTAAATATTCCCTAGCGGCAATAGATTAATTTTCATACAAAATGCTGCCGCAGCAACGTAGGAGCTATCACCAAGAAGCAAACTGTTTGAACCGATGGGCAAAAACCGTGATTATTAGAAGGAAAAACATCAATTCATAGTTATTGGTGAACGGCAACGAGAACCAATGAAAATTTGGGCACAACTTGAACTAAAAGTGCCTAAATACAAATTAATTCTTCCTCTTATAAGTGGCCTGTATCCGTAGTTTAACTTCCAGTGAATGAAGTTCATGTGTTTGTACAGGGTAAGCATATGTAACTAGCAAGTCTGTGAAAGGTTGCATGCATGCACTAACTTGTGCTTACCTTCTTTTACTTTTGTGTGAGAATTTATCAAACTGATTAATGTTATTGAAGTGTGCAGGTATAGACTGTGTGTATTCATGTGCTTTCATTGTGTGTGGCTTTCTTCTCATGTGACTGGACTCCGTAACTGGTGCAAATATGTTGTATACTATATAGATATTTGTAGTCTTAGTTGCCACCCTATTCTAATTTTAGTAAAAACTTTAATAATTATTGTGGTCCGTATATATTCTGAGGAAATTTGCCACGTATGTTAATTAGTAAAGATTTTTTTTTTCAAGTTTCCTCAGTCAACCGCAGGATCTATTTAGTATCAGTCGGTCGTCAATTTTATTCCCAACTGTGCGTAAAAATACAGCTTAACTAGATCATAAAGAATTCTTTTGAAAATAACTTCAGAATATTGGCGCTCCAAAGATATGGCAGCTTATTAATTGGTTTCTTGCTACCACTGTACTCGACTCCAGGAGGACGGTAAAAAATTTTACTACTGCAAATTGGTACGTCGGATTCCGAAGGTGGCACTTATTAGGGTCTGACATTTATGGCGTTTTTAAGTTTCAATTAATATCTATCCATGCCACTAGCGGGGCCTCGTCTTGCTCAAAGACATTGCTAGCACCCAATGTTTTCCAACGTTCTTGTCACTCCAGAAAACTCCGAGTAACATTTCCAATAGTTTCAGTTCTAATTTACATGATTAGCAAGTCACTACTCAAGTTGCAGAAACGAAACGCCTTGATGACGTTTGGTCTTTATTTAAACGAACGTAAAGTCATTACTCAAGTTAAAACACAGTGCAGCATACGAGTTAACATCCCCAGATGTGTTAACCCTGTATATGCTAGTACTACTTCTACATTCTTTGCCAGACACAAGAGGATGAAATTCTGTATTCCATTTTCTTTGTGAGAATATTACCAGAACCAAACATTTCTCTAGCGAGGCATTCGGTGACCAGGTAAACTAGCCTATGAGCCTGTTAACTCTTTCTTTCTCGAATTACTCTTCCACTCCCAGAGGAACAAATACTATATGAAGTTTAACGTCGATGAAATGGCATGAAAGAAAGGCCTAAGCATTTGAAGCAATTTTGTGAGCAGCTTTGCCTGGATTTTTTTTTTTATGTCCAGTCGTAACCTGCCTTGCGCTTCAAACTGCAGAGGTCCACGGAGCAGAACCCTGGAGTATCATTCTTACGCTGTAAATTGGTTTTGCAAGCTCCTCGTGATACGTTATAGCGTCGCCATTCGTTGCACAGCGCTGGTATACGCGAGTGCTGATATAAGTCTCAATGACATCTTTTTTTACACAAAGTCTGTGAAAATTATACTTGTAGAGTACCTACGAGGTCCTCGTGAGATTCAGGTACAATACGCGTGCAATTAGGCATCTATGGCTTGTTCACCTGGGTCGTCAATTTCAATCTAGCCAAGACGAGAACATTGGCTTCATCACGCTGAATGGTGTAATATGTAGGTGTTAGCAAGCCGATTATGTTGAGCCAACTGAAAACACCATATGACGAACTAAGGTTGAGTTCTTAGGAGTCCCACATGTCATCGATTAAGGGTCGGAGCCTGAAACTTTAATCTACGTATAGAAGGCAGAGCGCCTATCGGATGCTACGAACAAGTCAATCCTCGAAGGCTTAATTTCCCAGCTCTACTCGTATTCTAGTTGAACCGAACTTAACCTAACACATAGTTTGAAGAGGTAGCTAGGTCACGTACTATAATGGGACCTCAAAAACTATGACCGTAATTTCACATCATGGTATCTTTTGACATGATCTCTTTAGCATGATCTTGCTGGTGGAAAGTAGTACTTAGCATATTCAGGAAGCTCAGTGTTATTGGTGCCAACTATTTAATACCGTCGCTGTATGTGTGCAGCACGTCCAAGACTCATCAAGTCAATTTGTGGACCTGTCATTGAGGACGTGCTGAAGACTTCCTTATGACCTCGTCTCCTGACAACTCTGCCCCTCACCGCATACGAACAATGGCTATTTGTTTTGTTCTGCTGCTGTGGACTTCAGATCTTGTCTTTTTATGCAGATGTAGTCGTGTACTATACGTGACAGATCAATGTTGGGCATGGGTGGGCAGGCCACCACTCGGGTGAAGGTCTGGTCATAGTGGAATATGTTTGAGAGAAACAATAGGTAGCGATTTTCATACATATGCATGTAGTATATTAGCCTTGCGTACTTCTCCTAGTTTCTGCAAGTAGCGACAGCAGTAGGCTGTAAGGGCTCCGGTGAAACGGTTCCATCATGTGTGCTTAGAAATTAGCAGGTTTGAGGCATGTTCGATTGGGTGCCGAAATTTGGTTTTTGAGGCTTAGCTTTTTTGAAACTTCAGTCAGAAACTTTGGCAATGCCACTTTGAATCGTCTCGCAAGTGTCAGAGAAGCAACTTGATTACGTTGAGCCTGCTGAATAAGTGTTTCAAAGTCTCAATCGTAACGGATTTAGGGTCAAAACCTGAAGTTTAATTTAGCTGGTCGAAACCAGCGCACCTGCCTGCAGTTTCGGACCAGTCAAGCCTCTATTGCTTGATTTCGGCACCCAATCACTTAAACTGTTGCTTGCTTCAAGTCATAAGATAGCTTTCTTATCCTAGAAATGAACGTACGCAGGACTCTCAACAATATTTAAGATAGCTTTCTGTACCGGCCTTTTTTTCTGTCCTCTGTCTATACCTACTGAAGATCTTGTTATCAGCTACATGCCGTGCTCTACACAATGCCGCTTCGTTGTTTGTGCTCCCAAGTACACACTTCTGTGAGTTTCTGACGTAACGCAGTTTGTTGTTTTTTGCAGATCAGATGATTGCTGTGCAAGTCAAGGTTAATTAATAAGTAACTTGGAGACGTACTCAATTATTCTTATGGAATTTGCGGTAACGGTTTGTTGCATCATTAGTGTGTGAGTGCGTGTCAATTCTGAAGTGTCTTACATATTTCGAGCTCTCTTGTATGAACCGCAATAATCATAAACTGGCTCGGGGTGCACGACTATGAACAAATTTAGTACGGTAACTTTTTCCTGGTAAAACTGTAATCAACCACAGCAAGCAGTTATATTCGTGACGTCTGAGGAGCCCTTCGCTGTCTACTGATGTCTACCCTAACTGCCGGACTGGTGCAGATCATCAACGGGAGGAAGACCGCCGCCTTGTCCCAGTAATGCTCGACTGACGACCTCAGCGCCATGTCCTTTGTGACGCTCTTTGTCCTCGTGCTGCTGGCAACTCTCTATTATATACTCGACCTGAACACTTTAAGGTGAGTACATAGTTCTAGTAACTGCGTCGCTTTTGCTGTTTTCGGTGCGCCAATACGTTTGGGACTATCAGTTATATATTATTATTATTATTATTATAAACAATATTAACCCTGATAGCAATTTCGGCAGCTCTGGAAGCATATTTGCAGTTTTTGCTTCTGAAGCAGCCACGTTTGAAGAGGTTCCAGAGTATTTACAGTATATATAGGGCGAAATGTTCTAGAAATGGAGATGAAATATAACCAATTTCTTCTAATTTTTGACTGAAACTACGCGTTTTGCATTGTAAACAAGCGCTACGATGGAATCCGTCAGTACGGTGCGGTTTGCTACCAAACCTACAACAGTTGGCAGACAAACACAGGTGTGGTGGGGTTCAGCTAAGCAGATCTTGGGTCTTTCACAGGTGTTGTTCCGATGTTTGTGCTCTTTTGCTCTTTGCTCTTCTCTGTGTCCTGGAGTCAAGTGTGAAAAGGTAGAAAGTATCGCTTTGTTCTGGTGCTCTGTGAGTATAAAGTAACGCTGCCGGCAGCAAAGTAAATTGCGACGAATAGCACAAGTAACATAGGTAGAAGCACAGCATCACTGAACAAAGAGTTCCAATAACGTAGCTAGCAGCGCACTAGTTAAAAAATTGTTCGAGCAAAGTAGCTGGGAGTGAAGTAAATTGCGTCAAATTCCCTAGTTTAAATAACGTAGCTGGCAACACAATCATTTGAGAAAGAGTTTGAGTAACGCAGTACTATAAGTTACGACGAATAGTTCATTTCTGTGACCCAGGTGGCCAAAAGGAGGCAGTATGACGCAAGAGTGATGAACTTTTTGTACTTCAGAAACTTTGTTGTTAGAAAGAACTGCAAAGCAGTTCTACGTACATGCAGTGGCTGCAACGCTTCAACAAAAGAAAAGAACTGTTGATTCAACCAACCAGTCTTGGGTGTAGGGAGCTGCAGATAGTAAGAAGCTCTGCCGGTGTGTCAGCATAAAATTCATTTTCAGAATAATTTATTCACTGAGTCAATGTGTCGATTATTTCAAAGAAAAAACATCTGCCGAAGAATTTGTAAAGTATTTTCTGTCAGCTTCTTAAGAGCACATATGACGCACAAATAGAAGAACAGTATTCAACATGAGCATGAGCAGCATGCTATCCTGTTCCTCAGCCATGTAGTCAGTATCCAACATGATCACTATGCAGCTCTGCTACATAACCATGCAGTCAGTACTCATCATGACCGCCATTGTGCCCTGCCACATAACCATACAGTCAGTACCCAACATGACCACCATGATGCCTTACCACATAATCATACAGTCAGTATCCAATATAACCATCATGCAGCTCTATCATATAACCGTACAGTCAGTACCCAACATGACCGCTATGCTGCCCCCAGCGTTCCGGAGTTCTTGACGGAGTACGACAAGCGCGTTGGGGCGCTGAGCAACGCGGCTGTGCTAGCCGCCTGGGCCTGGTCAACCAACATCACCCGCGCCAACCAAGATGCTATGGTGAGTAGAGTCGTGCCTGTAGTGTGTGGTGAGTACAGCCCTGCTTGTAGTGTGTGGTAAATAGAACATTGCCTTTAGTGTGCTGTGAACTGTGCTCAGCTTGCAGTGCGTGGTGAACAGCGCCCTGCCTATAACATGTGATGTGGTATGACCGCTGTATGCAGGGAGCAGGGTTTGATAAGCAGTGTGATCCTGAGACTTTGTACGAGTGTAAGCAGATTAAGGCAGGATCGATAGTTGTATTTGTTGTTGTGACTTCGCGTAACCGTGGTCCCTGTCGGGTAGAGGCTCCAGAGAGGAGCAGGGAAGTGCAGGGAGAGAGTCGAACGACGGATGAAAAGAAATATAGATAGAGACGCCAAAAAGTATCCTCTCAGAGATGCGGAGGAGTGAGGGCTGTTGGAAGGCAGACGCATGAAAACAGATAGCCCACGATTTGCTCCTCCAGCTGACAAGGCTGCCGAGTCGCAAGCCCAATCCTAAGTCTGAAGTAGGCGAGGGCCACACAGTGCTCGGACTGCAACTGTGAGGCCAAGTTCCCTCGGTCAGAAAGATGGGAGGGGGAGTGGTACTGAGCACATTGCTGACCCCCAGACCAGCAATCGCTGACACCACCGCCTCCTTGTGCGTCGAAACCAAAGTTGCAGCCAAAGAAGCGGCCGGGACGACGCCGCCATTGAGCAGCTGCAATACAGAGGGAAAACATCTAAATGAGACAGTTTAACGGACGGGACGAGCGCAAGTGTCGGCAAATGCCAGGTCGTGAGCTGGATGACGGGTACCATGGACTGAAGAAGATACTGTGTGCTTAACAGATCAAGAGAGCACTCAACAGGGAGCAGCTGGGTTTCGTGAAAGAGATGGCTTAAAGAAATCGTGCGGTGGGCTTCAGTGGCTTCGTACAGAACAGAATATTTTACTTTTTGTAGCTTGGCTATGGAAGACACCAAGACTTTGAGGTACCATACCAGAGAGGTGTCAGTGATGATGGACCGGATGAGAGGTCTATAAGTTACTATTAGAGTTTCCTTCCGTTGGCCCCAGCTGGTGCCAGTAAGGGCATTAATGAACCAAAGTCATAGTTCTACTTAGGGCATAAGAACACTAACGAGTTGGCCAAATATGGATTGGGACGGCCTAACTTAATGTTGGCTATTATTATTTTTTATTGACAACACCAATAAATATTGTGCATCCATCCATGATTTCACTACTGCTCCAATGTTCATATATCCTAGTTGTACTATGCGCTATCTTCCCCTCGCTCATTACCAGCCTCTGCTGGTGCCGCTAATTTTCATTAGCTCATGCGATTTATATCATCGGTTTGCCATTTACCTGAAAACTCTACGAGCTGCTGCGTGCATGACGAGGATCGAAAAGTGCCAGTAGTTACGTGGAAGGCATTAGTGGCGGTATTAGTTTTGTATACTGTTACACGTCTAGCGTAACTGGTCTACTGCATAAACAACAATAAACATGATTTGTATAGAAGCGTGAGATATCAAAGGGTTCATCACCTCTACTATTTTGTAGACTTTTCTTCAAATTTTGGGTCAAGAATAACGAAAGGGAAAAGCAAATTATTCACATGAAGTATTTGTTTCCATATATGGTTGGCGTAAATAGAAAGTGAAATTGCAACTTGCTAATCACACCGGTTTTTGTAGAAATGTTAGCTCTG
Organism: Parhyale hawaiensis; assembly: GCA_001587735.2. Taxonomy (NCBI): domain Eukaryota; kingdom Metazoa; phylum Arthropoda; class Malacostraca; order Amphipoda; family Hyalidae; genus Parhyale; species Parhyale hawaiensis. The sequence goes on along the minus strand of LQNS02278091.1, from coordinate 75,338,058 downwards.
GTATAATACCAGCACAACAGGCTCATCATATCCATTAATATGTGTTATATTCTCCCCACCAACAGGACAAAACAGACACCGCCGAGGCGGCTTACAGAGCGGAGGCCTACACTCAGGCTCGGTGGTTCCTGAAGGCGTACAAAAGAGGGGACATTTCCCTCAGTAGTGACGCTCTTAGGCAGCTGCTCAAAGTTGGAAGTGCGTCTTTAGAAGGCGCTGAGAGGGAAGAACTTGCTGAAATTCGAAGTAATCTCTCTGCTACCTATGCTACCGCCACCGTTGACGTCACCAACGACGATGGGGTGAGTCTAATAATTTTACATTGGTTTCGGGCACATTTAAATAAGCTACAGGTAGGGTAAATTAATTATTATGGGTAATACTGCCGGGAGCATTATTGTTTGTTACTGTGAGGTTAAAAGTGTGCTGTAATGGTAACACGGGCAATGACGAGATACTGGAGGCACATACCGTGTTACAGTGCAAAAATATTTATGGTAAGCAGCATCAAATATTTGTCTGCACAGGTAAGCTGTTATGGTGGCAGGGATGCGTGTGTTCAAAACAACCATTATAAGAGACTGAAACCCTTATATATGACGGCTGCAGTCTCCTAGAACGGCTAGTTCGAGCACACGAATCCCTGCCGTCTTACAGCCTCTACTGTATACGAAAAATTTTAAAACATCGAAAGAGTCTACTGCATTATAATCCTGCTAGTCATTACTTTTATATTGGTTTATATTCCTTTTAGTTGCAAAAGAAAAATGTAACGACTATAGTCAAGCCAGCGTAAAGAGTCCGATGGGCGTGGTTAAAAATGCAAAAAGCAACTTTTCCAAATCTTAATAAAGCGCGTGTTATAACTTGTCTCAATCGATAAAATTATATTTATATTCGAATACTCAAAATGCATTAGTTAATAGATTAGATTTGGCACTGCTGCGTTGAATTCAACCCCGCCCCTAAAGGACTGCCTACGCTGGTTTGACTATAGAATTTTTTTTTCAAGGTAGCCACTGCCTTCTTTGTTTACCTTGTCGGAATGTGCATACTAGAGAGGTAGAGAGAGATAGTGCAGCTTCTTCTTCTTCTAAAATAGGACAAAAATAAGACGCTTCACGGGAATAGAGCACGTAAGCAGTAGGCCAAGCTGGTGTCATATGGATCATTTTTTCGTAGCTACTGCACGTGTAGCCGTTTCCAGACTGATCAAAATACCCCACACTGAGAACTTTGTTTTGATTTCAGGAGGTGAAGCCGATGAAGCTGCAGCCAGATTTGGAAACCGTCATCTCCAAGAGCACAGACTACGAGCAGCTCCTTTACATTTGGGAGAAGTGGCGCGATGCTGTGGGCAAAAAGGTATTATTGAAAATTTCGATTTGCAATGTTTTGAGAAGAGGATATTACTCAAAGGTTCAATTTACATTGTTGTGGGAACGGGGATATTGCTCAAATGTTCAATTTACATTGTTGTGGGAAAGGGGATGTTACTCAAAGGTTCAATTTACATTGTTGTGGGAACGGGGATATTGCTCAAATGTTCAATTTACATTGTTGTGGGAAAGGGGATATTACTCAAAGGTTCAATTTACATTGTTGTGGGAAGGGGGATATTACTGAAAGGTTCACTTTACATTGTTGTGGGAAAGGGGATATTACACAAATGTTCAATTGACAATGTTGTGGGAAGTGGGATATTACTCAAAGATACGGTTTACAATTTTGTTGGCAAAAAGGCATTACTGAAAGTTTTCGCGTACAACGTTGCGGTTAGGGAGGTAAACTCAACGTTCGCAACGTTTGAAATGCCGTCCTTTACAAACAAACACTTCATGCAACACTGCAACATGTACAGCAACTGCATCAAGTGTCTGTAGTGCATGAATAATTCAATGTTCCTATGATGTAATGACTGAGGTGTGCGTAATTGCTTTAGAGTTTATGTAATATTTCACTAAATTGCTTCATTTATTCACTAAATTGCTTTATTTATTCACTAAATTGCTTCATTTATTCACTAAATTGTTTCATTTATTCACTAAATTGCTTTATTTATTCACTAAATTGCTTTATTTATTCACTAAACTGCTTCATTTAATATCACGACCGTGCAAACTATCGGTCACGAAACAGCGTCACGGCATGCCCTGCTCGTGTTGAGGCCTCGTTAGGCCGATGCATGCGATGATATCTCTTTCAGAAACAAAGCTTCTCTTTAGTGCGGGCACATAAATACTGGTGCCATCAGTTTTCCTTATGAAAAATGAAAGCGTAAATGGATGAATTCAGTGCGAGTATTCTCTGTGAACATATAATTACAGCGATATGAGTACCGGGGAATAANATGCGATGATATCTCTTTAAGAAACAAAGCTTCTCTTTAGTGCGGGCACATAAATACTGGTGCCATCAGTTTTCCTTATGAAAAATGAAAGCGTAAATGGATGAATTCAGTGCGAGTATTCTCTGTGAACATATAATTACTGCGATATGAGTACCTTGGAATAATACATCCCATAATAACAGCTTCTCTACGCAGTACGGCAGAAGCTCTAAAGTTCTTATCGTGGGCGAAAGAATTTACGCGAGTATAAGCATCGGTATCAGTGGACTATAGCTAGCAAATATATAATTAGGTGCTCGCAAAAATATTGCTCATTGCTACACTAGAACTGCATTGACATACACGGCTCTAATGCCAAGACGGCTTCAGCTTAACTTGAGACTGACACTTAATGTACAAGCGCGAACTTGAAACAAGACTTAAATTAGATACTCAAACGCAGGAAGCAAACTCCGTGGATTTAATCCCGCTAAAAATTTTAATTGCTCTATACTTGTTAGTTTATCCTTGTTAATCATTACTTTACCATTGGGCTTCTCTGAACTGTATTAGGATAAACCCTACTTTGGTGAAACCATGCCTGAAGACCTGTTTTTCATCTATTACGTCGTAGGGGAAGTAAAAACGTGTTTTTTTTTTGTATTTCATTCATGTGTTCCTGCTGAATGCTCGCCGGGAGCATTTAGTGACGTTCTGTACGGCGCTATTCATACAACAATGTTAGTGGCAAGTAATGAAAACGCCTAACATGCTAGCCAAGTTCTTGCTTGCAGATCGAATATTAGAGAATTATTGACTACAAATAAGGTTTACATCAACAAGATAGAGTTCTGATATGTAACATATATATTTTACAGACTAACATAGTTTTTGATACTTTTGTTTTACCTTATAAACTTCTGTTCCTAACGGTGATTTTCAGACTATAAACTTATGAGATAAATTTACTTCACATGGCTCATTTGCTCCTGCTGCTGAGGTCTGCAGACCTCGGATGCACCCCCCGACAGACCACAAAGTCATTTGTACTCTGGCCACCAATACCCACAATCTAGAAATTAGTTAACAGTTAGACCACTACGCGTACCATATACAGCCAGGGGCCAAATTATTATGATGCGGCACCCCGAAAAAGTAAAAAAAATTTTTGGACGTTCTGTATTGAGGGTAATACGTGACACATTGAGTTAAAGCAGTAATCATGATTGCTTCTTTAGTTAGTATGACCTCCTTTGATTTTATCACAGTTTTTATGCGTATTGGCATACTAGAGATTACATGAACACAAGTGGCTGCATCAATTTTGAGCCATTCTTCATGAAGTTTGGCTTCTAACTGCTATTTTGAGGAGCTTTTGTACATCCTAACTCATTTCCCAAAGGGTGCCCCTCAAGGTATTAAGGGGGCCACTCCATTACCCTCACATATTCTGTCCCTCGAAACTATAGATATGTGACATGGAACATTGCCTTGTTGGAAGATAACACCTTCCGATATGTTATTATTGAATATTTTTTCCAATGAGTGGTTGTACAAACTGTCCCAACATAATCCATGGTGTACGTTACTGAATCCATTCTGGAGTTGCACATGAACAGCATTCCAGTCCCTGACGACGCCATGCTGAACCAAACCAAAGCGATTGCCCCGAAATTTTGCCTTATGTACTACCCATGGCGGCTGATAAACTTCTCCAACTCTTCGACGCACACAAACAACGCCATATGTTCCAAAAATCTGCTAAAAGAAAGGATTTTTAATCTAATGTTTACGTAATCAATTTTGCAAATTTGCAAAAAAAACTGTCGAAAGTAACAGAGCACATTTGATTTAGAGTAACATCAAGAGACTCCCCTCAAAGTTGCTATCATCTGACCAATTCACTAAGTCTTAAGACCATTCATTACCAGTCCAATGTTAATAGGCTTTTACAGACAACAGCTTTTTCTTCCCGTTGGAATCAGACAGCAAAGACTTTTTTCTTAGTTTTGCATCTTTTTGATATAAAACTCTCTTAAACTCAGCATTGACAGTTGAAGACGTTTTTCTCATGTCAGCCTGTGATGCCCTCATCATCCGTCCGCCCTCTCTTGATGCAGTACATCTTTTGCGGTCTTGTCCTGTCCCTATACCTTTTGACAGCACTTCGTACACCATTCCTTGAACATTTAATTTTTTTTGCAATTTTATTCAGAAAATGACCATTTTCGAATAATGTAACAGTTTGAGCATTTTTTTTTATTTTCCAGAATTTTCTTTTCAGTGACATTTCATTTTAAATAGATACGTTATATAACAGAACATAAAAGAAAATTAGGTTCTGTAATGAACCCAGGGACTGCTGTGGAGAATTTGCTCAGACAACACACACCCGATTTGCTACAGCAACTGCATTAACTGGCTTAGCCAGCATTATGGTAAAAACTTACCTACGTTCATTATTAGAACGCAATTCTGAAAGGTTACAGTCATTGATCATCTATTGAGATATATCTAGAAACAAACTTTTCCTAGAGCGCTTCAAAATTTTCTCCATGGGCGCATCATATGTTTAGGTTTACTATTGCATGTTCTTAAAATCGCGGTCAATGGGTTAAAATCCTATTTGAACAAGTACCAATGTTCTTTAGTGGAATAAGTTAAATATAACAAAATACTGGGCTGATGTAACGCTGCCTCCTGGGCAGATCCGGCCCCGCATCGGCCGGCTGGTGGAGCTGCAGAACAAGGCCGCGAGGCTCAACGGCTACAGTGACCATGGAGCTTTTTGGCGGGGCAAGGTGAGGCCAAAAGGGTGTGTGAGGGCAAGGTGAGGCCAAAAGGGTGAGTGAGGGCAAAGTGAGGCCAAAATGGTGAGTGAGGGCAAGGTGAGGCCAAAAGGGTGAGTGAGGGCAAGGTGAGGAAAAAAAGGGTGTTAGGGCAAGGTGAGGCCACTGTAGAGTGTGGGGACAAGGTGAGGACACTGTAGAGTGTGGGGACAAGGTGTGGACACTGTAGAGTGTAAGGCCAAGTTGAAGCCAGCTGGTGCATATGTAGGTCCACGGTGAGGCCACAGGCGTGGTCGGCAGAGGGTAAGACTGCCAGAAAGTGTGAAGACGTCTTGAGGCCCTCCGGGGGAAGGAGGGGGGGGCACAGGCAGAGAACAAGATGAGGTTTGCAGGATGAGCCTAGAAAAAGTGCAGGGCTGCACCAAAACGACGCACTACGTAAAATACGAGATGTGTGCTGCTGAGCGTTCACGACTGCGTCTCTGCCCGCAGTACGAGACCGAGGGATTCGAGCAGGAGATGGCAGACCTGAACGAGCAGCTGGCTCCGCTGTACCGGCTCGTGCACGCCTACGTGAGACATAAGCTGTCCCTGCTCTACAGCAACCAGACCGAGGTGAGACTTGGGGCTCCAACTCCGTCATTTGTATTAGAGCTCTTATGACACTAGCGTTCCTTCTGCGCTCTCAAAGATATTCTTGCTAGCAATAAATTTGTGCCAAGTAGCAAATCAGCAAGAGAACCAACTGGTCCAAAATTGGGACGCTTCTAGTGACCGCTGTTTTCTTTACGTCCTAGGAAAGTTCAGAATAATCGAAAACTTGAGTGTGTCCCGAGCACTAAGTGTAAATACCGAAAGTAACCATACTAGTAGAACACTTTGGTAACGGTCATTGCCTGACTTAGCCAAGTACACATGCTGGCTTTGCCTTTTCTTGCAGTATGTATTTTTTTATAAAGAACCGTTACTATTAACATGAATTTCACATTTCAGACATTTTCTGAGGATGGAACCCTTCCTGCGCATGTGCTGGGCGACATGTGGGGCAGGTGAGGTAATGCAGGCGGGGTTAGAAATCTAAGCTCTACTGAGACACAGATATAGTACGTAAAAATTTTCTCATGTCATTCTAATTCTAAACTACTTTAGCAAAAAAAAAGAGTACGAAAGTCATTACTGAGTTCCGCAAAGTCAGTACACAACTGACGGCCTTCTCTAGGACTTGTTCACATAATTACAAGTGTATTTCATGTCCACTCTGTAATATGGGCCCTCTCATGTATATTCATACTCTCGTGAACGAATTTCAACTGACATTTGGATATGAAATACGTACATTTCACGTTATCCACTGGCAATTTGCTCTTTATACTCACACCTGTCAGGTTCTGGGCGAACATGAACCTGTAGCTACATCTACCTCTATCCAAATCCACCTCTATCGCCTCACAGGTTCTGGACGAACATCTACCCCCTCATAACACCGTACCCGGACGAACCATCGGTAGACCCAACAGAGGAGATGCAGGCGCAGAACATGACCGTCCGACAGATGTACGAGCTCGCTGATAAATTCTATCAGTCCATGGGACTTCGGGTAAGTCTTCTTTGAGTCAGAGATCATGTTNGCCCCGCATCGGCCGGCTGGTGGAGCTGCAGAACAAGGCCGCGAGGCTCAACGGCTACAGTGACCATGGAGCTTTTTGGCGGGGCAAGGTGAGGCCAAAAGGGTGTGTGAGGTCACGGTGATGCAAAAGGGTGTTAGGGCAAGGTAAGGCCAACTGGGTGTGTGAGGGTAAAGTGAGGCCAACTGGTTGTGTGAGGGCAAGGTGAGGCCATGTGGGTGAGTGAGGACAAGGTGAGGTGATAAGTGTGCATGAGGAGAAAATAATGCCACATGGGCGTGTTAGTACAAGCTGGAGCCATAAGGGCGTATGAGGAGGAAGCCAGACCATAAGGGAGTGAAATGGCAATGTGCCGGTACTGGAGTGCTTGGAACGCGAACAAGGTGAGGCCACTGCTGAGTGTGGAGACAATGTGAGGCCACTGCAGAGTGTGGGGACAAGGTGAGGCCACTGCAGAGTGTGGGGACAAGGTGAGGCCACTGCAGAGTGTGGGGACAAGGTCAGGACACTGTAGAGTGTGGAGGCAAGGAGAGGCCACTGCAGAGTGTAAGGCCAAGTTGAAGCCAGCTGTTGCATAGGCACACGGTAAGGCCACCGAGGTGCTCGGCAGAGGGCGAGGCTGCCAGAAAGTGGCAGAACTTCTTGAGGCCATCCAGTGGGCGGGGGGGGGGTGGCACAGGCTGAGAACAAAATGAGGTTTGAAGGATGAGCCTAGAAAAAGTACTGCGCTGCACCAACACGACGCACTACATAAAATACGAGCTGTGTGCTGAGGAGCGTTCACGATTGCGTCTCTGCCCGCAGTACGAGACTGAGGGATTCGAGCAGGAGATGGCAGACCTGAACGAGCAGCTGGCTCCGCTGTACAGGCTCGTGCACGCCTACGTGAGACATAAGCTGTCCCTGCTCTACAGCAACCAGACCGAGGTGAGAAATTGAGGCCCCAACTCCGTCATTTGCATTAGAGCTCTTATGACATGCGCGTTAATTCCTTCTTCGTTCTCAAAGACATTCTTACTAGCAATAAATCTTTAGTCAAGTAGCAAATCAACAGTAGAACCTGTCATCAACTGGTCCAAAATTGTGACGGTTCTAGTGACCGTTATTTTCTTTACGTCCTAGTAAAGTTCAGAATAATTGAAAACTTGAGTGTGTCCCTAACACTAAGTGCAAATACCGAAAGTAATCATGCAAGTAGAACACTTTGGTAACGGTTATTGCCTGACTTAGCCAATTACACATGCTGGCTTTGCCTTTTCTTGCAACATGTATGTGTTTTTTTTTTTTTAAAAAAAAAAGAACCGTTACTATTAACATAAATTTTACATTCCAGACATTTTCTGAGGATGGGACCCTTCCTGCGCATGTGCTGGGCGACATGTGGGGCAGGTGAGGTAATGCAGGCGGGGTAAGAAATCTACGCTCTACTGAGACACAGATATAGAACGCAATAATTTTCTCATGTTATTCTAGGCTTCTTCAGCAAGAAAAAAAAGAGTACGAAAGTCGTTATTGAGTTCCGCAGTAGAGTGGCGCCATGTCAGTACCCAACTAACGGGTCTCCTTACTACTTGTTCACATCATTACAAAGTTTATTTAATGTCCACTCTGTAATATGAGCCCCTCTCATGTGTCTTCATGCACTCGTGAACTAATTTCGACTGACATTTTGGTATGAAATACGTACATTTCACGGTATCCACTGGCAATTTGCTGTTTGTACTCACACATGTCAGGTTCTGGGTGAACATGAACCTGTAGCTACATCTACCTTTATCCAATTCCACCTCTATCGCCTCGCAGGTTCTGGACGAACATCTACCCCCTCATAACACCGTACCCGGACGAGCCATCGGTGGACCCAACAGAGGAGATGCAGGCGCAGAACATGACCGTCCGACAGATGTACGAGCTCGCTGATAAATTCTATCAGTCCATGGGACTTCGGGTAAGTCTTCTTTGAGTCAGAGATCATGTTATCTAGATTACTATTCTTTTGCTTACCTCAAGATTGCCTGACAGCAATCACTCAAAAGGTATTTATCTCGCAATATGGGCTTTCTTGCTCACTTGTTGCTGCAGTGTTTTGATGCCTGAATTCTGCAACTGCTTCTTTGCAATAAAACTGCCTGAAAAACATCAGAGAATCTGCTGTAAGTTTCAGCCAACCTCTGTTTGGAGCACAACAGAATATAAAAATAACGTTATGCCAACGCTTCGTGGCATTTGATGGCTCAAAGTCATATTCGTGCTCCGCTAGAGCATGTATCATCTGCATGCAAACTATCAAGTGCAGGATGCTATCTACGATGCAATTCCCACCAGACAAGCTTTATATATTTCTTTTGCACAGTATCATTAGAATGAACAAAGAGCGTCCTCATTTTTTAATTATCTCTGTCACTCAAGAAATAAATAAATTCACTGGAAATCGAATCCTTAGGAAAAAAGAACACCATAGCGTGACCACAACCAATGTTGAAAACAGATATTTCAGGTTATTAAAAATCTATCATCAGTGATTTCTGAAAATACTTAGCGATATGATTATGAAAGATTTTAGAGAGTCTCGTCACTTACTGATGCAAATTGCTAAGATTTAGCAATCAAGTAACTTTTGTAAAACACTTGGCTGGGCCAATACGACGACTGATGTATCTCTCTACGGGCAGCCCCTGCCGAAGGATTTCTACAAGCTGTCGATGCTGGAGCGCCCCACGGACGGTCGGGAAGTGGCCTGCCATGGCACTGCGTGGGACTTTCTCGACGGCAAGGACTTCAGGTCTGCTCTGAGGACTTTAGCGGGTTCGATTTCCTCAGTATCGAGATAACTCATAAAATTATAGCTCTAACTTGTCGGATCTTCACATTCATACGAGCTTGACTCCTGGGATGAAATGCGCCTGCATGCTACTTGGCCTCACACACTGAGAGACACTTGAGTTTCGTAATTAAATTACAAGTGGTTACTGTTAAATGCATAGTAGTAAAAGACAGGCTCTACAAACTTGCATGTATCCTGATAATTCTGGGCCTAGTCAGAGTCGATAAAACTATGAAAACTTTTACTGCTCAGGCGTCGGAGTCGGAAAGTGGCTGGACACTAATAGTCTTCATTCCTGCAATTAAGCCTAATTAACATATGCACTGCAGCGTTTACTGTGGATATTGTTGCTCACAGGGAGTCGTCTCAGACACAAACTTTTCTTTATCCCTATGCACGTGCTGCCATCACGGCTGTTCTACTTTGTTGTTTACAGAATTCGTATGTGCACCACCGTCAACTTCAATTTCTTGGAAGTCATTCACCACGAGCTGGGGCACATCCAGTACTACATGCAGTACGCGCACCAGCCGCAAGTGTACAGGTGAGGGGCACATCCAGTACCACAAAGATTAGCAGCCGCAATGGTACAAGATGTGTTACGTGTCAGTAGCAAATGTGTTGGTTTTCAGTAGCATGGAAAGTGTACAAAAAGAAGGAAAAATATTATTATTCATAGACGAAGTTTTCCAGTCCGTGGTGAACATGTACACGGGCACCAGGCACATCGCCCAAGGCAGAGGCTATTTAATAGCACGCGCACTGTTACGTGCTGGTGTAATATTCGTCCCCTGACGTTAATGCTGTATTTTTTGCTATACCTGATAAAGTGCTAAAGTCAGGGTAGTGAAACTTGCACTTGTATTCAACAATATAAATTAGAAAAGGTAAGCAAAATTTTACATTTCTATGCCGTACAGTCAAGAGTTCGCACACAATTTTAGAAAGACGTGGAATCAAAAAGCGTCCATGCAACTTTGTGGGCAGAGCTGAAAGTGTGCATTCATTCACTTAAAAAGTTTCAGTAAACTTGAAACGAACTACAAAAGGAAATGACTTAATTTCCATACAATGTGCGCATGAAAATAGTCAAAAGCGCAAAAAGTATTTGGTGAATGGAATTCATTAGAAAGAGTATTCAATTGAAAACTAGTTACGAAATCTTTTTGAGTATAAATACATGCTTTCTATTTAATATCAGTGAATACATTTTCATTACATGTTTTCCTAATAATGATTGTAGACGCAATTGTTTTGTATAGAACAGAAATTTTGCAGTTTTTAAATTCATATTTTCGAAAAGATCTGGAAGCTTTAGTGCCCCGATAGGAAGAAGTTCAGAAGCCTAGTTAAAAATCATGCTGCCTTTACGTCAGAGTGTGAGTAATTTCTGTTGGTCTGGCAAATTGGCACGGGTAAATTTTTAAAACGGTGGTATTCGTCGCAGCCAAATCGAAAACACAATTGGTACTGATGTGTTTTGAATCACTGTCTACTCTTGATTTTTTTTTAGATTTGTAAGCGAGCCATTCGCAAAAATTTTTTAATACTGAATACCTGGAGAAACGCTGAAGCCAATTGGGGGGAGGGCAGTTTCCCCCGTACTTGTCTCTACCTTTTCAGAAGAGCAGGTATCCTACTAACCGAAGTAGAACTCTAACATGTGAAATCCTTTCCCTTCCCCAGAGAAGGAGCCAACGATGGGTTCCACGAAGGTGTGGGTGAGCTCATGGGTATGACCCTCGCCACAGTGAGTCATCTCAAGAAGCTCGGACTCATGGCCGACGAACCGCTGTCTGCAGGTGAGGTTTTAGTTCTTTGAGATAAAAGTTTCTGACCACGCAATTAGTTTCACGAGCTATAGCTGCCGCTAGTATTTTTCTTGCCTATTATTCTCCTGATAATGAAACAGCCGACTTGCACAACAGGATCAGGAACATATCACCTATTGATTTGGCACTACTCGTGCATGCAACATCAACGAATACTTAAAAAGTCTAAGCGTTTGATAAAACATTATGTTCGTCACTCTGCTTTTGCTAATAAGCTTTACAACTGAATCTGTTACTTGTATTGGTATATTCTGCATAGTAACACGAGTTATGCAGTGCTGACAAGAAACGGTGCAACAAAGTTACAAAGACTTATGGTATTTTTGTCACGTCTGTTGTGTCTTCAATAGTGTCTTACTACTGACTCTGCTGTGGTTAACGTACCGGTTCATGTAGTGACTGCAGAGAATATTGTCTACTTTTCATACACTTACTGCACGAGCAAATAGAGGCATCTCATGGAAGTTACTAGCTCAGTGAACGTGTCACAAGCTCGTATTCTTTCTGTTGTGTTTACACGTTCAGGCTCCTTCTTATTGATGACAAATAACGAATGTGAAACAATAGCTGACCCAGACGTGACTGCCTACAGAGAGCACCATCAACTTCTTGATGCGCACGGCCCTCAAGACGGTGACGACGCTGCCCTACCACTACGTGCAGGACCTGTGGAGGTGGGAGCTGTTCAGGGGAGACATCCCGGAGGACCAGCTCAACGCCAGATACTGGCAGCTCAAGTGAGTCATGGCGGAGTAATTATTTCTTAGTGCTAGTTACATAATTACTGCTCATGTCTGATGGTATAGCAGGCTAGCCAGTCTCCAAAGCATGAGCGTGGCTTATAGACCGCGAACCCAGAGCCTACCCTACCTAGTTGGGTTATTTACTAATTTCTAATAGCATCACATAGAGCACCATTGCCTGCTATGGATCTGTAATTCTTCCAGTGCTTCCTGACGGGTGTTCTCAGTGGCGTTTCTTTTGTGATAAATCAGCTTATAAGGCCACCACCTGACACAAATTTCAACGTCCTGTGCCACATTCATAAAAAATATTGGGGATAATAAGTCATACCAGACCGTTAATTCCTGAAGAATCTACCAGATCATTAATTGGTCCCTCCTAAATTCAGATATTTCAGCTCAATAGGTCGTCATTTGAAATCTGCAATAAAGCTTACAGCATAGCCCTAAACTGCAGCATAGCCCTAAACTGCAGCACAGCCCTAAACTGCAGCACAGCCCTAAACTGCAGCACAGCCCTAAGCTGCAGCACAGCCCTAAGCTGCAGCACAGCCCTAAACTGCAGCACAGCCCTAAACTGCAGCATAGCCCTAAACTGCAGCACAGCCCTGAGCTGCAGCACAGCCCTAAACTGCAGCACAGCCCTAAACTGCAGCACAGCCCTAAGCTGCAGCACAGCCCTAAACATCACGAATGCTCACTTCCAGACCACAAGTCAGCCATCAGCAAACCTGCCCTGAATAAAGACTCAAGGCCTCTTGCTGATGCTACGAGCTTTCTTAGGAAACGTTCTCCTATAGGTAAAACAAATTCCTAATGGTAGTGCTCCTGTTCTATTCTAAAAAAATTGCGTTTAAGCGCTTCAAAGCTGCACAAACATTCATAACTTGAGGAACATGTCCAAATACCGTAATAGAACAAATCATAATTCTACAGGCGACAGTACCTGGGCGTGAGGCCGCCAGTGGAGCGCACGGAGGACCACCTCGACCCATTCAACATCTTCCATGTCAACAACGACTTCGACATGATCCGCTACTTCACCAGAACCATCCTCCAGTTCCAGGTGACAGGCTCAGCAGCTACACAGTTTTCAGGGTCCTTCTGAACTCTTTAAGGCAGTACCGTGTTATTTTATCTGAAAGGTATCTACATACATATTTCAGCAAAAGCATGGAAAATGGTTAGAAACAGGTTGCGAAATCAGTGATTGCTGGGGCTTACTGAATTTCGAAGTTTTTTTGTACTTACTTTTTACTCATTTCAATGTACTACTCCTTGCTTTGCCAAGCCTAAAAGACCCTATCAAACCCATGACATCTCACTCTACCAGCTGCACATAATACAATTACTGAAATTCTAGGGATTTTAGAAATACGTAGGAATGACTATATTAACTATTTTACTGAAAATTAATATAGGATGACATAAGTGGCGTGGCCTCACTACAAGCCATGTTCGTACCGTCCACAGTTCGCCAAGGCGCTCTGCAAGGCTGCGGAATACGACGGACCTCTGCACGATTGTGACTTCTCGTCCTCTACTACAGCAGGGACCAAGCTGGCGTGAGTTGGGTGCAGCCTGTGTTATTTTGTGTTGTGTGGCGCTGCTGTGTGCACAAAATATTGAATAAATACAGTTTATTAGGTATACATTGAGGCATGTTACAAGTGTTCGGAGAATATAGCTTATCACTAATGTTAAATTAGACACAAAGACCGGGTAACCCTGTCATTACAAACTACACTGTATTGCAGCCCATTGTTTGACCCCGGTTTGGCAACAGTATGCGCTACCATCGGCTGTACATGTTAGATAGTTTGTAGCCAGGACTATTGCGGATCACCTTGAGTAAGGTAGCATCAGATTTGTCTATCTTGACCTGGAGACTGTGAACGCATTTTCTTGTCCTGACTTTGAGGCAGTCAGCATACTTTTGGAACAAATATCATATTTATACTAGTATAGAGTTCGGCACATTCATTAATCGGTGAGATGCTATTATAGGCTACACATACATAGGCATTCGACCAAGGCAATTTCAGTACAGGGGTTAGCAATAGCTCCGAAATAGATAGCAGTTGACTTCTTCCGGACATTGATATAACTTCCTGATTAACAACAGTAGTGCACACAGACGGGAAGCAGATGGAGACCTAGATGTGTGAACTAGTACTATAAAAAATTCTGAACTTTTTATCACGGCAGCTTTGGCGTGGTCAACTTCCTCTACAGCGTTGCCAATTCTACGGACGTTTCTGAGATTTCTCTATATGCAGGTAGTGGGCGGGGCTACGATGAGAGCGAATAAAATCACAGAAATGCCCATAGAATTTGCAACGCTGTCGAGGAATTTGACCACGCCCAAACCGCCTTGATAAAATGGACAGAGCATAGTTACAAACAGTTCTTCACTGGCAACTTTGTTACTCACCTTTACACGCGCTGTGATGGATGTCTCGACATCTGAATGCGGCTGAAACTTCTTCCTTGTGTATCTTAGCATTGTACTCTTATAAGTAATAACCATTGCTACGTATACAGCACCCCACTAGCACCACGTCTCAGGAAGGTTCACAATACAGCTGTTGGTCATATATGTACTATTCAGAGGTCGGATGTTCGGATATTGTACTGCGTGTGTGCAGCTACAACTGTAAGTCAACTGAAAGACTTACTTAAATATTAGCCATTACTTCAGCTGGTCCAGCAGGTGCCACTATGAGTCAACTTTTCATTAAATCTGGCCAAATCTTTCTCTTTTATTTGGAGTAGAACTCAAAAAGCTATGCACCAGTTACTTTAAGCAGCAAAAATGCTATTAGAGCGGTCAAGAACGATATCAGACTCTCATTATTGCGTATGGAGACACGGAGGATAACAAATTTTTGTATAATTTATTGTAGAGTAGATTGTAGCATAAGTTGTAGCTTAGATAACAGCGTAGATTGTAGCGTAAATTGAAGAGTAGATTGTAGCATGGATTGTAGCATCAGTTGTAGCTTAGATTACAGCGTAGATTGTAGCGTAAATTGAAGAGTAGATTGTAGCATGGATTGCAGCATAAGTTGTAGCTTAGATTACAGCGTAGATTGTAGCGTAAATTGAAGAGTAGATTGTAGCGTGGACTCTGAGTAACACAGTACTGTACGCCCCCCACAGCGCCATGTTGTCTCTTGGCTCATCGAAGCCGTGGATGGACGCCCTGGAGCAGCTGTCCGGGGAGCGCCACATGGATGCGACAGCCATAGTCGACTACTTCCGACCCCTGCAGGACTGGCTGGAGAACTACCTGCAGGAGCACGAGGTGCAGGCGGGCTGGACCGTGTAGCGTCTTCTTGCAGCGGAGGAAACCACAGAAGTGAAGTACAATCTAGCCCACTGCAGCAGACCAGCCGTACTGGAAAGATCTTTTATACATCACTAAGATCCTACAAATTAGCACGAGATCAAAATTAACCTAAGAAGCTCTTGGCTCGTATACCCTGAGTTATACTGACAGTTGTGAAGTGAAACACGAGCCCATGTGTTACTGTGGCCCACGTGATGTGCTTTTGTATGTGCCGCACGTGTGTCGTCGCGTGTGTAGTTTTAACGCTTGAACTTCTTGCTCACACTCGCAGTGCACTCGCTAAAACTTTTACAAACTGAACTGAGTGCTATACTGATCCACGTGCCATGGTGAATTTACGCGAGTGAATGTAAAAGTAAACGTTATGTGCTGCGGTACACGGCCCAGAGAGTGTATAGTAATAAAAACTATGTACCACGGTGCACTTCCCAGAGTGAGTGTTATAATAAGAACTACCGACCACGGTGCACTGCCCAGAGTGAATGTAATAATAAGAACTACGGACCACGGTTCATGTCATTAAGTGAATGCCATAGAGAACTATGTGTTATGTGCTCTATACATTTTGAGTCACAGCGTAAGAAGGGGACAGCATTCCCGCTCTGGAGCATGTGCTGGTGTACTGTTTGTTGATAATTATTAATACAAAATCTACACAACCCTCAGTGAAGTCTGGTACACACACACACACCTCGACATGTAGGTACCCTCTACAACTGGTGCCAGAAAGAAGATATTTGGCAGAAAGCCTTCCTGCACCGCTTTCTCATCAATATTACAATTGGCACATAAGGCGCCCATCGGGGAGCTGTGTACAGTAACAGGCTCGTCTAAGGCTCGTGCGAATGTGCAGTACGAAGTGCCACCTTTGGAAAGCTGCAGAAAACAGCATCAAAGCTTGGCGACTTTGAAACACTTGTTTCTCAGGAGCGAATTAGAACCGAGGTACGTATGACCCTTACAGCCCGCGACCCGCCTTAGCAGACTGGCTACCGCAATCAGAAATATACATGGAGTTGCTTGCCCACCCTTTCGAGCGTTTGAGTGTAATTGCAGCAGCGACACAGCCCACCTCCTTACTGGCCTGCGGTCAAACCGTTACTGACAGGGCCACTGCTAGGGTTGCCATTAGGATTTTAAAGAACCCCCACGATTTCTGTGAAAAGAAACATGTTTTAAGTGCGGAAGGACAGATACCAGACACGATGAAAACTCTTTACCCCAGCAGATGTTCCGCAGAAGAAAATAAAGGCATTCCCTAGCGTATAAGAACTGCGTTGCACCTCAGCTAACGTCATGCCCCGTTCATTTCACTGGTGATAAGAATAGTAATGTAATAATGAGTAATTCTAAGGGTGGTACTTTGTAGGTACAGTGTAATTTCGAAAACTTTTGCATGTTCATCAGTTCCTCATCAGTTCATTGAGAGCACATATTCCAACATCTGTACTTATTTTGGGGTGAGATGGTCCACTGGAGCAATTGCTCTGAACAACTGGAGCACATACATACAGTGGAGTGTGTACAGATGTGAAGAAAGTAGCACCGCCACAGGTGCTATGATTTGTTTCTTAATACCTTTGCACATGCACAGGACAGCGTTCTTACATAAGTTCCTAGTGGCTCCTGAGACGCTACAAAAGTGACCCTGTCAATGCCAGCTATCCGAGCAGGGCCTACCGTAATGATTGCATTGGGGAGGCCAAGGATACTCTATTTTGAAATTGAAGTATAAGTAAAGTAGCTTGGCTAGGCTATGTTAATGCCTTCTACACTACTGTGTGTTAAGCAGCTCTGATATCTGTATAATATACCCTTGCGCCTGTATGCGTCTCTACGTACTTATATACACCTCGAGTATGACGATTTCCTGATATAATGGAAGCGTGAATGCAGTTACATTTACCTCATGGAGGCATAGTTGAGATAGTACTGTTAAATACCGTATTCACAGTTGTTGGCTCCAGCAACCACTGGACTATTCCAGATTGGGAGTGAATCCCTCAATTCAATTGAAATACATACTAGGGATGCAGCCTGGACTTGTATCGGAGACCTCCAGTTCACCACGCCGGTACCCTTACACCAAGCCGTCTTTGCTGAATGTTAAGGTATCGGTGTGGTAAGCTGGAGGTCCCCAATCAGTTCAAGTCTTGGCCTCATACCGAGTATTTAGACATTTATTCTAACTGCCAACTGGCTTCTTGGATGACAGTACTACTCAGCAATGTCTTGCAACAGGTGTATCTGTCCCAACTGTCCATCGCGTGAGACTGCGCGCGCTTCAACTGATCAAAGTGGCTCCCCTGGCTTGTCTTAAGAGCATGAAGTCACCAACATGCTGTGCTTGTGTAAATTGTTTGCATGATTGTGTTGGTCGTATTAAGCCTGATGCACACTGACGACAAAAGTTGCACAACCACCGAACTACCCACTCGAAGTACACGGCCGTGATCATGCATGCAACTTAGTACGTTTGAAAATAGTACAGAAGTCATCGCTCTTGCAAATTATATAAGCTCAGTGTAAAATAAAAGACATGCCTACTCAGAGTTTTAACTTGCTTTACGTAGTCAGGAAAATACCACGGCGGCTTACGTATATGAGCGTTACTTTGGAAGGTGTAACATTATGCAAGTCATTTGCATTGAGGTTAATTTTTTTGAATGGTTGGACAGTGTGAAAGACTTGTACGTTTAAGAGAATTTTCAGATGGCGCAGCAATGTACAAGCTCTTTATGTAGAAGACAGTTTTTTGAACAGTGTAAAAGTGTGTAAGCAGTTTAAGTTTCCGAGAGAATTTTCGATGGTCTAACAATGTGCAAGCCATTTATGTTTAGTACAGTTTTTTGGGATGGTGGGACAAAATGCAATGCGTTTGCGTACAAGGCAGTTTTTTTTTTTGTACCTTATACAAGTACGTGTGCAAGCCGTTTAAGTTTCAGAGAGTATTTTTGACTGGTGTAACAGTGTGCAAGCCGCTTACGTTTCGGACAATTTTCTTGGATTGTGTAACTGTATGCAAGCCGTGCACGAATTAAGATAATATTGAAAGGTGTAACAGTGTGCCGGACGTTTACATTTAAGACCAAGTTTTGGAGGATTTAATAATGTGTCTGCCGAAGTTTTGGTTGCGGCAACGCAATTGCACGAGTAGTTTGGTGACTGCAGATTATTGATGGGCAGACTGCCAGAAGTTCTCTGAACATTTGGTTGGAGAAAAAGAAGACATTCGGGTTTCCAGAGTTTAGAGCCGTGTACTGCCAATCCTGTAGTTTATTTTCTTATAAGGTAAATGACATAGATATATGTATGTGGTTCCCTTTTTGCTGTATCACAGATCAAGCTCCCACGTCATCTGCCTCTTCTGTGCATTTTCGCAATTTTTTTAGAACTGCGCGAATCATGATTTTGTGTATTACTTATTCCTTCTGTCCTTCAACAGCTGCTGTTCGCTACCTGTAGCGTCCACAGCGGCTGCACGCTTCCACCAGGCCTTCAGGAACCAGCTGTGCATGTTGAAACATATCCTCAGCATAGGAGTAGTCAGCTGTGCACGTTGGTGGAAACTATCACGTAGTCTGGAATGTGTGATGGTCTAAGTCTCCAATCTGACAGCCGCCAACTGTGCAGTTTGGAACAAGTCTCCAGCCTAACTGCTGCCAGCTGTGCAGTTAGGAACAAGTCCCAATCTAACTGCTGAGAGCTGTGCAGTATTGCATGAGTCCCCAGCCTAACTGTTGCCAGCTGTGCAGTTTGGAACAAGTCCCAATCTAACTGCTGCCCACTGTGCAGTTTGGAAGAAGTCCCAATCTAACTGCTGCCCACTGTGCAGTTTGAAACAGTCCCACTCTAACTGCTGCCCACTGTGCAGTTTGGAAGAAGTCCCAATCTAACTGCTCCCAGCTGTGCGGTATTGCACGAGTCCCCAGCCTAACTGTTGCCAGCTGTGCAGCTTGGAACAAGTCCCAATCTAAATGCTGCCAGCTGTGCAGTTTGTAACAAGTGCCAATCTAACTGCTAACAGCTGTGCAGTGTGGCCCAAGTCTCCAGACAGGCAGAAGCCAATATGGCAGCAGCCAGTACTTCCCACGCTGTGGATGCCCCCCACGTAGGGTCCCACACCCCCTATTCGTATCCGCCCTATTGCCTGTACAGTATATAAGCAAACCAACAGCGTTGATTATCTTAGGAGAGTGTGAGTTTCATATTATCAAACTTGTTTGTATAGTTATTAGTCATACGTCTTTAGCTCTATTGTCGTAGTGTTGCGTGCTTCTGCTGGTTTTCTAGTTTTGTACAGCAAGCCCGTGTCACAGTTGTTTATAAATTAATTTTTTTTTTCGTTTTGCACAGATCATTTCATACTTTTGAAAAAAGTACCATCGCTGCCAAGCTTTAAGCCATTATTTCGGATCTACCTATTTTAAAACGCGATTAATTCGCATTTTTGTCTCTATACCTCTGCGCAGATGCGTTGTTGCCATCTAGCGCCTAAAGTGAACCGAACGGGTCCTGTTTAATAAAGTACGGATTTGCAGACGTGGTTTCCTTGGAATATCCTGAGCTTGTCATCAAAATAGTAACGCGTAAGCTGGCACAGGTGGTGGAGCAGCTTCCAGCTTTCCTGGTGGGTTTTATTATACTTTTATAGATTAAATCTCTTCTTACAACTAAGTTCTATTGCGGATTGGATACTGCGTAGTAGCTTTGCCACAACGGCAAGGTGAGCACGCTCAACTGTTATGCTCGCTCTGTACAAAGGTTGTTTGTTTGTTTGTTGATCTTAAGTTAGCAGAGCTTCTATGCCCAACAACAAGCTGGCCCAACACTGTCAAGAAGTTTCAAGGCCTGCACTAAAGATGAAGCATTAGCTCATCTATAATATTAATAGCGTTGTTCCTTCGTTCGTTTGTTCGTGAGTTACGCTCTTCAATAATAGATAGAAGAAAATTGGAGCGAATAGTTTCACTGCTCAGCAGCTGTCATCGGTCAAATAGCTTGGAAGAAAGTTGGTAAAATTAACACAATATAATAGACACCGTCGTGAGTTTATTTGTTTATATATTTAGGCTATATGCAGATATCTTTCGTGTCACGCTCTTAACGAAATAGGCGAAAAATAGGCTATACTGCAGATTTTTTAAATCGATGACTAGGTTGCAAAAGATGGCGAAGGCTGATCCTTATCCCTTTCTCTGAAGACACGTCTTCCTGGAAACACTTCTTGAAATCACAGCAAAATGTATGCAGTTTTTGGAGTCCGATTTTATAACTTTTTTCTCTCAGGTCACGTCGCGTAAATTCGGCAGATGACCAACGGAGCACGCACGAGATAATGATTCTTCACGGGTAGTAGACGATTATTTCTTCTAGCTTACCGTCTTTCTCTTCTTTTTCTTCTTCTACAGCAGTATTATACCCGTTCCGAGGGGATCACTGAAGCAGATATCTTGCTATTCCATGTATTTCTGTCCATTACCATGTGTTCCTCCAGCTCCATACAACGCATATCATCCCTCACGCTGTCGTTCTCTGACGGTGAGAATTTTCATAGCCCAAATATTTCAGCACTTCAGTGAAGGAGATATTTAAGTTCGCAAGACGGTGTCTTGGCTACGGAGCGCTTACATGTATACAAGCTGGCTGCAATAACATTAAATTTTATTGCAGTGTTTTACTCGAGATTTACTTTTGCCTCTCACTATGCCGAGTACAAGAAAAAAGGTTGAACAACTTGAAGGTATCCAACGATCGTTCACGGCCAAAATTCGAGGCATGCAGGAGTACGATTACCACAAACGACTTAGCTGTCTCCACTTGTATTCAATACAGCGCAGATTC
>LQNS02278091.1:75268354-75293155 GCA_001587735.2 Parhyale hawaiensis | reverse complement strand
TTTAGGGTAGGTTAGGTTAAGTTATTTGACTTTTGAAATTCACTGCACCAGCAGTGTGTATTTTTTGTCTTTATGATTAACCACCAGGTAACTACGTAAGTTTATCTTGTCTTTTCCTTTTTGAGAATGGATGAATGCTGCTGCAGTAGCAGCAGACTAAAGGTTCTGACATTGACTCTCAAGGCTGCAGGTTCAAACTTCCCTATCAGGTAGGCAAGTTCTTCGCAGAGATTGACGAGGTTAGTCAGCATCCGGTCTGCGTACTACGATGGGTTTACTGAGCTTTCCCAGCAAAGGTGAGGGTTGGGGGAGGTAGATTGTCGATTAGAGTTTTCCGCCACTGGTACCATAGCTCTAGACGACCTGTAGTCGACTCAGCTCTATGCTCCTCTGGGGCCTGTTGGCCTAGATCTGCAGCATAAACCAGTGCGTGTGGATTTCCCAGTTGGATGAACAGTCAAGTTAACTTTTACCTCACAAATTTCGTCCATTTAAATGGATATTTAGTTGAATATTTGTAATTGATACATGCATATAAGTATTAGTAACTACGCAGACCCTGCCTTTATAAAACATTTTACTGAAATCGTCAAACGGGACCAACTGTCGGGATTTTGGCTGTCGTGATTCTAGGTGTCGGGACTATGACTATCGGGATATATGTATATTTGTAAATAAATATGTATATATATATATATATATATATTTGTCTGTCCACCCAGAAAGTGGTCGAAAGAGTTGAGCAACGGTGGGCTGACCTATATGGGACCCATACTAAAAAATTTGACCTAGCTGACCATAAAAAATGACGGCGTTTAATTTTCCTCTGCCGGGGCGAATTTGCTTCCACCGCGGCAGATCGTATTACGCCGCAAGTCGTTCTATTTTTTCCTATGTTATTACAGAAGAGCTAATCTCGGGGCTGCTCTAAACTTGTTCATCAAAAATGACTGCGTTAAATTTGCCCTGTACCGCGGGTGATGGACTTACGCCATAAGGCGTTCTAGTTGTATATGTAATTGTTTGTTTATTTGTTTGCCTGTACACCCAAAAATAGGCAAAAGGAGTTGAGCAATGTTCATAATTTTCTGCTTGGATTCTGGTGGATTGACCTAGGTATGAAAAGTATCCAAACTCTGGAATTAGCTCGCCATCAAAAAATGACGGGGTTGAAATTTGCCCCCACCGTGAGTGATGGTATTACTCCACGAGGCGTCATAGTTACAATTAGCATCGATATAAAAATAGCGTCCAGTATTACGATATGATGCAGCTGACGGTAAACACCGCATGAGGCGTCCGGTGGTGTGTCGCTAAGGTAAGTATATCATACTTTATTGGTGCGAAAATGGGAATAATTTCCATACCTTATTAAGAAGTAACAGCAATAGTAGCTCGTGTGAATACAATCATTGAATGAGTAACGACCACAACTTACTATATCATGATACGCAAACGCTGTGTTTCTTATAATTCGTCTCGTACTGAAATTAATGCGGCATGCGGGCAAAAACCATGTGTTCCGCTGTTCACAAGCTGCGAGTTATAGAAGCTCATTCTATCAGTAACAATTCCAAGAAGTACAAGCCTTCAATAACCTATCTGTAAATTATAAGTCTCGTGCCTTGTACCGTCTGCTTTCCACTTCTCAGCTATACAAGAAGCTGCTAATGCAAGCCTAGTCGTAGGTCGATGAAGAAAGCTATGCCGGTACTTACCGATAGAGAAGGGCGCGAAACCCTCCTTGGGAGCCTTGAATTTGCCCTCATCGTCCAGGAAGTGCTCAGGGTACAGCTCGTTGGGATGACTCCAGCGGGCTGGATCCTTGTGGCAGCCTGCACCGTGACCAAGGATTACCGTGTTCTAGGGGATAATACCGTGGTCAGTACCGTGTAATCACTGTCCTTACGTGTCGTGTGTAGGACAACATCGCGATACCGTGCTCTAGCGTCCTGTTACGGGCAGTGATTACCGTGTTCTGCTGGAAAATACCCGTGCAGTTGCCCCTAATACAGCCAAAGGCTACAGTGCCCTTGCGAGGGATAACAAGTTAACATGCAGAAACACCAACTGCTAAAGAGAACTGGCATTTAGAGTACACACAGAAGAACTTGGGAGTCCCATCACCGTCTTGACTTAGCTGATGTTTACTTGGGTCGCCGGCCCCCTTTTTCTTACCAGCACTCCATCGCTCGTCTACCGCATGATGTTGCCAAATGTAGGACAAATGTCGCTCAGCAACACAAAGTCTGCAAGCTATCGCCAGGCACCTTCCCCCCATCCTCTCCTACATCCACCTTCTATGCCGTAGAGGTGTCAAATCCCCAGCTTGGATATATATATATATATATATATGTATCTAAGCAGCCTCATAGAGGTACACCCCAACAATGAGCTCTCGAGGTTAGGCAGAGAACCATGAAGCTTAGGTAGCGTAGGTCTGGATCTGCTAAAATACTAAGTAATATACGGCATTAGTATGTTATAAATGTCATTAGGATACTAGAAGAACCTGTCTTTGCCTCCTAACCTACAAGGTTTTCGGCCTAACCTCGAGAGCTCATTGCAGACAAGCTTCCTCGTACTAAGGTTGTGGTGGTGAGAGGGTGGCAGCATCAAAAAATTTGGGACGTTTATCTATCTAGAGGTGGGTGTGCGTTCGAACGTAGATTGATTTTCCTTTAAAATGAGACCAAACGTGAGAACATTCAAGGTGTATTTAACAAACCTTTGGTATTATGTAGCCGTCGAGTTCGATGTCCTTACTGGCGCAGTGAGAGCCGAGCAGGGGGGACACGGACACGAGCCGCTCCACCTCGTAGAGGACGGCCTCCACGTAGCTCAGCCTGAGTGGTCGCATAGGACGATGTGATTATGAGTAAACACTAACATGTATACACACTGTTTATCTGGGTCTTGCAGGATGCCAATAATTAACAGAAGTGACTAGCTAAGTTTACATACGTGTAGCTTATGTAGTAAAGGTAGAGGTCAAAGCCACAGTAATAACTTCTCCACTGCAGTTGGGCGCTTGCATATCTACCACAAATTTTGAAAATTTCTTGAAACCAATTTTTTTTAACGTTCATTTCGAAAAAACTGACAATCATTGGCTTGCGGGTTAAGTTACAACTAGCCCAGCCTCCTTCAGAAAACGGTTAAAATTATCAACATAAAAAGCAGAGGCCTTTTGGTTTAGCCACTGGTTTCTTAACGCAGGGCTTAGATTGCAAGGCAGTCGAATGTGTACATCTGTAGGCCGCATTCGGCACTAAGGAGTTTTGTGTAGTTTGGTGCCGGTTGTGCAGGTTTCCTTCATCATCCCACAAAGCTCTGACAACGAGTATATTTGATTCTTTAAGTAGATTACTTTTTCATTGTCGAAATATTCTCGGAGATATCGTGAAGCGATATTCCTTACAGGATGTTCACAGCCACACTCAAGTTGATGATTACACAATGTCAGAATGACACTGGAAGTTTATCATTTCTAGCTCAATTTATCTCAAATTAAGTTCACTTTTCTACTAGCAGCATAGTGCTGTTGTTCCAGCTGAAGAAAAACTGAATTTTACATTAACAAATTGTGTTCTACAAAAGACAAATTTAGCTGGGATTGGGTAACCGGAAGACAGTTGTTGACTCGGGCTTTTGAGACTGGGAGGGGTGGTACGTACTGGGGCTTATCGGCAAGGCAAGGAAATCTGTCTTTCGGCACGACGCTGTCCAGTTCAGCCTGGGCTTTGGCCTGCACCTCTGGATAGTTGATCATGTAGAGGATCAGCCAGCGCAGGGTGATGGAGGTGGTCTCGGAGCTGGCGGTGAAGATGTCGGCCAGGCTCACAAGCAAATTCTCATCTGCACCGATAATGTTAGTTGATACTGTGAATGAATCTCATTTATAATACAGATCAGTATTTCTATCACAAAGCGCGCAACACTTTTTATCATTGCCAGTACATGATGTACGGTACATTAGTGTCAATAAAAGAACATGCGAGTAATGCAACCTGACACACACAGAGAGATTCTTGCTTTTCTACTCATAGAGAAGGTGTTCGTCTGCCAATACTGCTACATAATCGGCTATCTATTATTATTACAACTATAAAAAAGATGCATATGTTGCTCTTGTACAGAGCGTCACTTACAGAAAGTACAACAAACTAGATGCCATAGGCAACTGAGTATCTACAATGAATGACCGTGTTGAGTAACCATCCATGCTCTGCCCAGCAACTCACCTGTGAAGACCTCACTGGTCTGGTTTTCCACTCGCTCCTGCTCCAGGAAGAAAGCATCGATGAAGTCCCTGGGGTTGTCTCTGTCCAGCGTGTCTTTGTGTTCCGCAACAGCTTTCTACAGTACGAGGTGAAGCGAGTAAATTTGGGTCACGCTCGGGAGAAGAGTGTTTTAACCTATTATGTACGAACTGCTTACTTGAAATTTCGGATCAGCCAGGAAAATCTGGCTTCCAACTAATTATTTTTGTAAAATATTAGTCCACAGTATGGAGAACAGTGTTTTAACAGATTGATTTCATGAAATTTTGGTTCACATTCGGGCAAACGGTGTGTCTTGGCTAGATATTTTTGTAAAATTTTGGATCACAATAATGAGAAATTAGACAAAAACTTTCACGAGTATCGGGCCTAGAGTGAAGCAATAATAGCTCCGTTCCACACTTCGTATCCTCACGCACAACCTGAAGCGAGCATGCATGTGCAGCACGCGCATCGCTCACGCTACCGTATCTATGCTACGGAGTTGAAATTTGTACCGAGACGACATGCGACCTACACATCCTCGCATAAATCTGTACATGGCATGCGACTGCATAATGTGACCACGACATGAGACACGTGACCCTGCGAGGTGTGGGAGAAGCTGACACTAGAATTTAATAACAATAGGAACAATAAAAGTAATTGTAATGGTGATAATAATAATTATGGAAAAATAATGTTGCCATGGGGCATAAGGCGATCGCTGCTCACACTCTACATTTTTTTAGATCCTTTCAGTTATTACCTGTTCTTCACCTTACTTCAAGTTAGCAAAAGCCGAAATAGTAGAAATATTTTGGTTGTTCAAAATCAGCTGCTTTTATAACACTACTGACATTACTGCACAAAATTGGAGAATGAAATGAAAAATTTGTAATAATATGAATTCCACTCCTGAGATCAACTTCAAAATTTTAACTTAGGGCAATTTTCATATTTTTGTTCATCCAAACGAAATTTCGGTAAATTATGGTTATGAATAAAGTCAGGCAATATTAAAATCCACTTGCCATATTTGAACGCAACAAACTAGAGAGCGACTGACAAAGCTTGACATAAAGCGCTTGAAAAAAGTACAAACGTGCATGAGAATAGATAGCTGAAGTGAGGTCAAATGTATAGTCGTTACCTTGACCGCACACCCCAACTGGAAACTTATCAGCACTGGTTCGTGCGGCAGATAAATCTCCTCACGAGCTCGGAGAAATATACGGCTGCAGTCGATCTCAGAACATGTGTGTTATAGCGGAATAGATTGAAGACTCTTGCCAACTGCGCACCTGGCCCTCTCCCCCTTCCTCAAAAGCCACCAAGTAGACCATGAATGCTGACTTCACATTGCCGCAAAACAATCCTTCCTTGCCAGGTTCGGGAACAGAACGCCAAACATTATGGAAACGACTGAACCAGCAATCTTCATCCCCCAGCCACTGGAGGTTCCTCCAATACAAAACACACATCCAACTGTTTTATGAATTCTACACACCGACACCCCGACGAAAGTATTATTCTGCATTATTCAGGAGTAGCTCTACACCACTGTTCATTATATTTTTTCCACAACAGCAACATTAGACCACTGGTGCTGTTATATTTCATCCCCACGTATATTCAACAAATTTTCAATGGAATTGAGATCAGGGCTTATGGCAGGCCAAAGTAATATCTGACATTTTCAATTCCAAATGTCTGGCTCACCTGCCTAATTAACTGTCTACTGCCGCCTATCTAATCTAACTGTATGACACAGTACGTTTTCTCGGACTAAATATGGGCCATAGAACTCAGTTCTACGGAACAAGACGGAGTTTCTTGGGTAATCGATTAGGGGTCACCATCTAAAACCCAATTTAACAGAGCGGGAACCAGCGCACCTGTCTGAAGTCCAGACAAGCCAAGTTGAGTGGGCATAGCCTAACTTAGCCATTCAAGGACATCCTCAACGTTTTACAAGACATTTCAAGTTCCTCACACGAGTAGAGAATACGATTGAGAAAGCGCAGCCTTTACACGGGATTCAACTGTATATCTCAAAATTAATTAAAGCGAAAAAAATCGGTTTCTGGCTCTTAATTAAACAGCAAGTAAATTTCTTAAAAAAGCGCGAAGCGTGATCTATCGGCCCAACTATCTTAGTATGGAGAGAGATGTTCTGCACTGCACCAGGTTGAACCACAGAACAAGGGACTCACCTCAATGTAGTCATACATCCTCTTGCAGTTCTTCCTGTAGGCTGTCACTCCTAGCTTGTCCATTACAAAGTTGGGGGTGATGGGTATCAAGAAGGGCATCATGTCGAACAGTCCCACGTTTCCTTGGAAGTCGTGGAAGATGTCGAGCACTGTTGATTGGAAGCTGAGCACTTCTTCCGAGTCTAGGTCGAATCTCTTATCTAGGAGACAAAAGTACCTATATAGATGGTGCTTTGGAGATAAGTTGCGTTACAGGTAGAAATGAGATAATAATAAAATAGGTAATGTCAGCTGAATATCGTATGTTAGTTATTATCTCTTATCTATAGTAATTTTGATTTCTAGTAACAATACGCTCTCAAGTATAATTGTAAAGGTAAAGCTACTTTGAAAGCACTCCACAGCTAGGGGTAACCCAGCCAGGCAGCGAGCTCTTTGCAGATCTTAATGTGCTGACTCGGCAGTTGTGTGTGCATGCACGGCGCCGTGGCGGAACTGCCTTCTTCAGAGATGAGGGGGGTGGGAGGTCTCTGGTCATTTGTTCCTTCTGCCAAAATTGGCGGCATAGTTCTTGGTGACCCGAGGTCGACTGCAACTACAATTACTCATCTGGGGCCAGTAGGCCTATACCCGCTGCACAAACCAGTGCATGTGGGTTTCCCAGGTTAAGGTGTGGTCTAAGTTGACTTTACCTTTACTGGTTTTTGCTTCAGCTTGTCCGGACTGAAACTGAGGACAAAAGTAACCGTAATTAATAGGCTACCAAAGCTGCTGCAGCAGCACAGCTGTAGTATCCAATAGCACAATAGTTGGTAAAACATTAGAGTTACCATTGCGTAGGTCATGTGACGGTCATGTTATCTCTGTAATAAGATGTTAAAAATGTTAAGACTAACTTACACGGATATTTAAGGGAAATCGAAATTATTGTTTGTTAATTTTTATCTGCTCACTACACAGGATGATACGCTTGAGTGAACCCTACTTGTATAGCTACCTACTCTCGACAACAGAAACAAGAAATTCAGAGCCAATATGAGGGCTTCCGCCAATGTTTGTAATAACCCCTCAAACTCTAGCGTGGGCCCTAACTCACGTTAAACAGCATACAATGCTGCTCACTCAGCCAAAAGTTACGCTTTTGTCTAACTGGGATTTGTCTGACATGTTAACCGTTCGGTCAAATGCACCCAATTCCGCCAGCACCACCTTCGCCACCATTGACAAGATTTTGCCTACCAGGTTGCAATAATTTCACACTATCATAACGTGATGCGCATTTCATAAGCGAAATTTTAACTAATGCTGTTTCAATGGGAGACTGACAATATGTTTTTCATTCTACAGGAGACTGAGAATGTATTTTTCATAAAGGTAACATGTGAAAGTACTACATATGAGTGGAGAATTGGCATAATGGGATGGAGACTTTTGCACTGCAGATACCACTAAAGTCCCATCAATTTGCTACAGTTGCTTGAAAGTTATCCAATATGATAGCCCTGAAGGCATACGCAAAAAAAAAAAACTTCTCTTTGCTTAGTGGGATTATGGTGGGTCGCCCACTAAATGAATATTCGTAAGCTGTGGCACTGTTTT
The DNA here is from genome assembly GCA_001587735.2 of Parhyale hawaiensis. NCBI lineage: Eukaryota > Metazoa > Arthropoda > Malacostraca > Amphipoda > Hyalidae > Parhyale > Parhyale hawaiensis. The sequence continues at coordinate 75,285,078 of LQNS02278091.1, read as the reverse complement.
TTGCCGTTGCTCTAATTTTTTGTTGGATAGCCTACAACGAAGCTCAAGCGCGCCACTTTTTCGATCGCGTGGAGGAGGCGTTTCGGACCTCCAGCCGAGTGCTGCCGGACCGGTCCACGTTGCCACTGCAAACTGGGAACGCGCCTCATTCAGACCAGAAGTCCTGAAGAGACTAAATAGGGGAGGGTTTGAGAAAAAGGCAGCGGGTTACACTGCATTCATCTTTACTGCAATTGAAGGATACTGTAGTAGCACCTTAGTACTGGCGGTCAATACGTGAAGCTTCTAAGTATAAATTACCAGCCCATAAAGCTCCCGGTAAAGAGCCGCTTTTTCTCCAATGTGAACACAGTAGGCAGCAGTGGTGATCTTTTCACGTCTAACACTGGACGATTCTAAATTTAATCTCGAGCATAATAAATAGACGCTCTAGCATCTAAGTTCATACCGGCAACCATCTTCCAAATAACGTTGAGGATGGCAGTGGAGAGCGTCATGGGCACCTCCGTCGGCTTGTCCGTAAACTTCTTGAAGTGCTCGATCAGGCCCTCGACCTCGAGGGCGACGTTGGGCTCCAGTGAGGACGTGCCCATCCCTCGGTCCCTCAGGTGGCGAATTGTGAACCGGCGACCCTCGTGCCACATGTCGCCGTTCACGTTGAACAGCCCTAAGTGGCAAGAATAATAATGATTAGGAACACTCCTGGTCGCTCAAAGCACTCATCAAATTCCTAATGTCTCACTGTTTGGGATTGCGTACTTTGTTTTCAAGAATAGAACTAATTAGGACATATGACAGATGAATGAAAGCCATCTGTCATTATAAAAAGAAGTGACATATGACATAGATTGTACTGGCATAAAGTATTGCAGTGAGTTTATCTACAGTGAGGGGCAATGGACAGGAAGTTAAGTGAGTCAAAGCGACATCGTATGGTGGACGAAGCAAGCGGCACTGACATCTATATTAAATTAAACATTACCGTTATAAAGTCCCGGTCCACCCACCCACCCAGAGCCGAAAGCAGCAAGAAGTCAAATCAGAAGGTGTTATGCTAATCAACAGGCACAAATGGCCAGATGTTGGTACTGATGAAGAGGAATGACTGCATGCCTCACTTTTTGTAGAACGAGGTGAACAGTCGCACGGTACCGGTGACGTCACAAAATACCCCCTTCCCGTTCCCCTAAATTTGCTGATTCTTATATGGCTTACCCGTCTTTGTTCTTCCTCAGTGGAGACAGTTCTCATATAATTTAGACTATTGTAGTTTGCATCAAACATAGCTTCACACTGCACACTGTAGACTGTAGCGATATGTCACCTTTATGTTCTTCATTACAACAGTTGAACTCACCCAAATTTCTATTTCTGGTAAAAATTTTGAAGCTGTAGAAGTCAGGGCGGTCCTGCGCGTCGGGATGGTTGTAGACTTTCTTGATGGTGGGGAAGTCGCACAGTATGACGAAGACTCGAGTGCCAATCCGCCATCTGAGGAGCAAAAGACAACATAAGTTGGGCCACAAGTTGCTACACCAGCCTTCATCAGGTGCCTAGTTTTGTTGAGTAGAGGTATGCAGGAACTGAAAGTGAAAGAGCTGAGTACTTTTTCTATGGAGCCGGGGACCGCTTCTTATTTTGGCTCAGGATTATATGATTGGATAATAAAGAAAGGCAGTCGATGCATTAATTTTTATGTTATCCATCAAGGTAATACAACAATAGGAGATACAGCATAAAGTTTCGCGCTGGTGGTACTGTTATTGCATCAGAAGATGCAATACAAGCAGATATGTATATGTAAAACGAGCAGATATATGTAAAGTGACCTCGTGTGCCAGCACTGCAAGCTCCGCAGGTCGCAGAGAATACACTAGACACCAACACGTGGCTCTTGTTCTCCTACGAGCCTTAGCGCTCTGTTGCAATGTTACTACGTTGTTTTTTCAACGCTTATTATACTGAACTTTTTAGTTTGTCGTATCCAAAGCGTGCGCTACTGCTCACCGTTGAGGCAGAATTGATGGCTGTCACGAGCACTAACTTTATACCACTGATTAAGTTTACGTTGACCGTCATGGTAGAAATGTGAGGGTAACTGACCGGTGCCAGCAGAGTGCCTACTTCCGTCTTATCAGACTTGGCTCTGATTGCTGCCTTCAGCCTTCTGCGCATAGTGTGATATACGACACCGTTAGGTAGCAATTGCATTTAATACAGTCTTGTGCACACTAGCTGTAGCACACAAGTGTGCACGGTACTCTCATGAATACATTTTTGCACAAAAGTGCACACAATACTCTCGCAAACACAATACAGCGCATTGCTCAGTAATACGCACAGTACTATCGGAAACACAACATGGCACGTTAGTGTGCGCAATACTCACGTAAATATGTTGCCGTACGTTTTGCTGAGCTTTTCGATCGTCTCGTCGATTGGTTCGTCTTGCGGGGGGAAGTGACCAATGAGAGGCCAGCCCCACAGTCCTGCAAATATGGCCGCAGGGTTTATTCTATTTACACGCAAGTATATAAAATTGAGGAACACATATATAGTCTTACTCTAAAAAATTTTGTGCTTAGCTGGATTAGCCTTTCTCCTCTTTCTTGTTGTTACTGTGTTCTATCTTCTCCTTTGGCAATTCATCGGCTGGAGTTTTGGCAATTCATCGGCTGGAGTTAATTTGACGCTAAATCTAGTAGGATTTCTACAGCGTAAGCAAATCATCCCAACCGAAGACAAGGATGAGGACCAAGATACAACAGATCGACCCACAGTCCAATTACCTCCATATTTATTATCTAGCTTTTCGTGACTACTGTTATTTGTATAACGTTACTACGCTACAATATGTTTACCTTCAGAACTAGCGTGTTGCTCTTTTTTCTGCAAATATTAACAGCATTTCCAAAAGCTTGTCTAAGAAATATGCCTTCCAGCAGCCTGCTCAAAAGTTGAGCCAAATCATGTTTGCTTTTGGGCTTTAAACTGTAAATATATATATATATATATATTCTAATAAGACCAATACGAACTGTTGCCTTAGCAAAAAAACTAAACCTCGGGTTGGTTAATAGCAATGCTGACAATAACTTTTTTCTCATGAGTCGGTCCGCGCCACAGCCCTGGACCATGCGCAGAGATGTGTCCGTACAATAGTCGCATGCTTCTATGAAAAAAATAAAGGAAATCATTTACAGGTGAGAGACTCGAGCTGCTGGTGTCGCATGAACAACTACAAGTCTTCAATGAGAAGAAATATACGATGTGCCCCAAGTGCTGACTCGTAAAAATACCTTAATATAATAACATTTGCTACAGGAGAACCGCAACAATCACTATACCGCCATGGAAGAAATGATACAACCACAACACTCACCAGGCGGCATGGACTTCCTCTGCTTCCAGGTGAGGAAGAGCCACAGCCCCAGCAGGAGGGTCACTAGCGCCGCCACCGCCCACATCTGCCCAATGGATAACTTTGAAAGGTCAACGGTAGCTACTTGTTAAATGCGGTGCATCTTCTCTTGAATACGTAATGCTTCATCACTTTGTTGAGGCTGCTACAACGCTAGTCAAAAGAACTAGTCTCATCATCTCGGCGTCTGAATGCGTTGAGGTGATCGTTTAAATAACACCCACTTGCAGTTCCAGCTCGATACAAGTTCGAAGAGATGTCCGAAATTTAACCACAGGTAAGTGCTAAGCAAATTGAACTTGATGGCTAACCTTACCTTACATAACCAAACCTTACCTAACCTTACCTAAGCTAACCTTACCGGACCCAACCTTACCTAACCTAACATAACCTTACCTAATTTACCCTAATATAACCTAACCTAACCTTACCTAACCATGCCTAACCTTACCTAACCTTACTTAACCATACCTAACCTTACCTAACCATACCTAACCTTACCAAACCCAACCTAACCTGACCTAACCTGACCTAACCTGACCTAACCTTACCTAACCTTACCTAACCTTACCTAACCATACCTAACCTTACCTAACCATACCTAACCTTACCTAACCATACCTAACCTTACCTAACCATACCTAACCTTACTAAACCCAACCTAACCTTACCTAACCTAACCTCACCTTACCTAACCCAACCTAACCTTACCTAACCCAACCTAACCTTACCTAACCCAACCTAACCTTACCTAACCCAACCTAACCTTACCTAACCCAACCTAACCTTACCTAACCCAACCTTACCTAACCCAACCTAACCTTACCTAACCTAACCTCACCTTACCTAACCTAACCTCACCTAACCTAACTTTTTCCCCATAGAAAAACAATGGGAACTTCAAAGCCAATTATCTCGAAAACGAAGCATTTCCGACGAAAACGTTATTCATGAAAAAAGTCTTAAAATACTTCATTGTACATGAATATGTAAACATTTTTCTGAATATCGAGTTGTGACCTTTAGTAGAAAAATGCAATTTGGAACGAAGCAGTTGAGAACAGCTTCATTTGCAGCATACATTGGCTACAATCGGATTTTCCCATATTTGGATCAGTGTGTAATCTCAGCAACGTGAATATTACAAGAAATAAAATTTGGTATCGTGGTAGGCATTATGCGTGCAAAATGAACTTATGTCTTTGCTTCGAAACTGACTAAAATGTTTTTCCAGAGCGAGCTGAAGGAAAACAACCGTGGTTGAACTTCCTTCCAGCGAAAATCACAGCTTGTTGCAAGTTGAATTTTCCCCTATCTATTATTGAAGAGCGTAACACACGAACGAAGGAACAACGCTCTTAATATTATAGATAGGGAGCTCACATGTCTATCCTACGGTTTAACTAAACTTATCTCAATTTTTATACCATTCTACCCTAAGGTGTAACTACACTTGATACTAGAGATTAAGTCAGGATTTGAGATGGGAACCTCCTACTTACTACGCAGACTAAAAAGCGCCAAGCAAAGACGATATAAAAGCAAAGCAAGCAGGCAAGCACACACACACACACACACACACACAGAGCTTGTTCTGCCTGCAGCTCTGCTGCGAATTCATTCAAGTCTCACATGCAGTTACGACGTGTAGAGAAGGGAGCTCGTCCCTCTGCCCTTGAGTTTGATGGAGATAATGCAAGGGACCGCACCAGGCGTGGCAACCTCGCGAGTGGATCCCAAGTCAAGTGCTGACTTGATCCTTGTAGTATTTATTTCGATTAATCCAATCGGTAAACCGAATGAGCTCCCTGGCGGGATAATTTCTGCGGTTGACGGGACTAGCAACTGAATGATTTCTTAGGTTATTATAAAAACACGTAGACGGACGAAGCTCGGTTCTACCTACGTCCCGCTGCAATTATTGAAATGACCTTGCAGCAGAGCGGGGGAGGAAGCGAGTCAATCGTGCGTTTGTTTTGCTTGCATGATGTGTTTGCTTGGTGCGGTAGGACTGTCATCGGGGTGCTTGTTGTCAAGTTATCTGGATGAAGGTGTGATATAAAAGCATATCAGGCTTAACCCTAAATTGATGGGGCTAAAATGAGGTTTCTTGTTGGAATAGCAACATAATGAAAAGTTGGCTCAGTGATTGGATCATCTGACGAGTCAAACTAGTTGCACGAATTACGCAACTATTTGTAAGTGACAACGTTTTTGATGACATATTATTTATCTCTTAGAAAAATGCTGATAATTTTCTTGCGTACATATCAAATAGCGTCTTAAGTATACAATGAGGTTTTTTTATTCGTGCGCAAATTGTACCACGCATCATTTGCACACAAAATCAAGGCGTTCATTGAACAAAGCTAACTAGCAGAGCACGGCGTCACGCATCATAAGTGTGGTGAACCAAACCGTCGAACCCCGATACTGCCTCACTGAACTCCAGGGGTTCGATCGAGCCCAGGTAAAGAATCACTGTTCTCCAGTGAGTGTCACCAGCATCAAAAGTGTGATGGTGCGGCAGTCACCACAATTATCTCCGTATGGGAATTATCCTGCAATGAATTGGAGCGTCACAAGTGCACTCATGCTACAGCAACCTGCCACTCAGGGTTGCTCTGCAGAAAACAAGAAATCCACTGCCTTGACATATCCATTACTCAAACCTCCAGTCCTCCTTCACCGGGGCTGAGGAACTGTATATACAATGTCTACAATGTCCTACTCCTGCGTTTTGCCAGAATCCCACTCCATTTACTCCCCAAAAATATCCTACTTCTATCGCCCCGGACTCTTGTTCTCAACTGAGCAGTGCTTGCACTCTGCTCACATTGGTGTACGCAGAAAAGTATGTTCTTTACGATAAGAAAAACACCTGGTTTCTTATCACTAATGAAGTAATATTTTAGCTACTAAGTAATAATAATTAATCGTAAACGACACTGTTGTTCATCACAACGCTCTTGTTCATCTGTTGTTCATCACAAACGACAATGTGCATTGACGCAAATTCAAACGACAAGGTAGTTTACAGTTAACTAATTTTTCTTAATGGCAAACAACCATTTTTCTGTGTGTGAGGCTTTGGCATAAAGCTGTAATTAATTGCCCTGAATTGTTGCGCCTTTGACATTCCTCAAGTTTTTTTAATTATAATTTGATTTAGAAATACATCTTAATTTCAATGGGAATGCATGACGCAGCTTGAAATTTTTTTACATAGTTCTGCACGGTACTTATAAATCAGACAAAAGAACAGGGCAGCAATAAGGGCAGCGAGAACTTCGATCGATGCGTACATTATTAGGCATTATAGCAATCTCCAGATCTTATATGTATCTCTGCAGAGCTCTTGCCAAGCTATAAACTTTCATGTAAATCTCTTGATGTAAGAAAAGAGCTCCTACATGAACTCTGCTACAACGCATCTGTGAGCGACAGAGCGAGCTAAAGCCCCATCGACACAAGCGGCTGCCATGCCAAACACATTCACGACAAGAAGTGACCAAAAACGGAGATTCTTCTGAAACGAGTTCACATATAGTTGGAACTACTTCTAATGGTCGCGTAAAGTAGAATAGCTATATGTAAAAATGTGGAAATAAAGTAAACTATCGTATCTGACTATTTAGCGCTCATTTGATGCATTTTTGTTTCTTTCATATTGCTATATAAATGGTTAATGTTGTAGACGGTCTAGCGTAGTATATAACCGCCAAAGGAAAAGGCCACAAGCATAGATGCATAAATTCTTGCTAAAATTAAAACGTTACTGGAAAAATTATCTAATAAACCTATTCGCATTTCCCTAATTCAGCATCAGCAGCTATTGAAGACAATTTTACGAACGATAGCGTTCGAAATGGAAGCCAGAAACACGCAGAAATCGTTTTCGCGCAAAGCATGCCAGTGATCGAGGACGGACAAGAATCAATGTTCTCGCTCCCATAAAAAGTCAACGTGCGGACGAGGCTGAAGCTGAACCCGGTAAATCAGAACTGGGTTCCCAGTAGCAAAGTAACGTCACGTTAATGCTCTGAATATTCTTGGGGGTTAAAGGACGGTCAAGGTCAAGTCTCTGCCGCAAGATGCTGTTGGTTTAGTGCGGCGCCCTCAGCAACAGGCGCTGTCGCACGACCTAGCTTACAAAAACAGTGTTTTTTGTGGTGATTTTTCCGGTGGTTGTGTCCTGAATCTATTCTACACCTCTTAACCTATGCTAAGAGTATCATTGTTCTAAAATGCACCTCGTCTAACCTTATTCTACCCTAACATTTCTCATCTAACCCAACAGCACCTTGTATAACCCTGGAACACCGCGTATAGGATAAATCTGACGTACCTAATCTACACGAAACGAATCAAACGTTCACTGACGGAACCCCGTCTTGAAAACCACTGACTTAGTGAGACATCTACGTCGAAGCGAATGTAAACAATGGTGGATTCAGCACAAAGGATGAGAGCAGACAGTGGCTCAAGCTTCATCTTCGATTAATTGCGTCGAAACGATGTATGTGGAATTGTATATACATATCTGACAATCTATGATTTTTCCAGCCTTCCTCCTGACACAGTCAGAGACAAAAAAAAACTAAATGCTGGGGATGCGAGGTGCAGACGAAGAATATGTTAGTGGAACAAGCTACGAATACAGGCACTCACCCTTTGTGTGAACTTGCTCGGCACGTACAACTGCGCAGATACTGTTTATATCCGCTGGAGCGACCGCAACATCAAACAGTGTACATCCGCCTCGTTACTTCACCACTGCTGCACGGTAACTGCTGCAGTGCTGCTGCTTGCTGCTGCTGCTGCTGCTGCTGCTGCTTTCTGCTGCTGCTGCAGCAGCGAGTGCTGCTGGTGCTGCGTGTCACCAACGACCCACGCACGACTCACGATCTGTAAGCCCCCCCCCCCCCACAGGTCACGGCCCAGAAAAACGACAGGGGCCTGTGGTCAAAGTCACGATACAGTATGAGTTGCAAATTTATTTTTCCTGCTAATGAGGCGCCCGTCTGTGGATTTTGTGCAAGATACTATTTTGTGCAAACGTAACGTACAGAAACCGTCTTCGGAGACACGATCGTGTCACCAGGTTTTTTTATATTTTTCAAAAAATACTGCCTGCAGCTTCAAAATTGTGCGAGGGATGATGCTGGTTTCTCTAGCTGACGTTTCTCGTAGTCTCTATCACCCGCGAGCAAAGTGAGAGAGTTGATAATGTTGTCGTTAAAGATTTAAGTACAAATTAAATGCATATTTGTATATTATATATTTGTCTGTCCACCCAAAAATAGGTAGAAGGATTTGACCAATCTTCATAATTTCTTGCAGGGAGTTTGGTGGGTTGACTTAGATGTGACCCATGCCAAAAAAATAGTCCTAGGCCATAAAAAAATGCCGGCGTTGAATTTTCCTCCACCGGGGCGAATTTGCCACTACTGTGGCAGGTCGTCTGGAGCACGGGGCGTTCTATTTTTTCCCATGTTATTCTTAAGAAGGTAATATAGTACAGGTATAGCGATGCAATTCCTTGTTAGACGCAGCATCTATGTGAAAACTAGGAATAACTGGCCATCGAAAATGACTTCGTTGAATTTGCCCTCTACCGCAGGTGATGGTCTTACGCCACGAAGCGTTCTAGTTTATAATTCCGTTTGCACTACTTTTCTATGTTTAGCTATGGCGAGGTACTGTTCACTGTGGATAAACTGGCTTCTAAGTCTTTTTCTGCATGGGAACACCAGGAAAATTAATTTAATTAACTTGTCTAGTATTTTTTAGGCTACTCTGTAGTCTTCGCAGTTCTTAACAGGGCGATAAACTTCGACCAGTTGAATTTTTCTATTCCATCCTTTAAATTATCCTGCATATTTATTATGTTATATGGTAGAGAAAGCACAGCATTCTGTGTAAATTACAGTTTTATGCCGTAACCAGTTCTTATATATCAAATTTTGATTTTTTCCTTAGATTTGACTGCAACTGTATATCTTACTGATAAAAATGTTACTGGCGGTGGCATGCTTATCAGTCCATATACTTCGAGTTAATTTCACAGTTTTATGGTACAATCGGAATAATCAATTACTGAGCTGTAGTTATACCAGAAAGTGTAGAGGGTGAAGGATGGTGTCGTGCTGACGCTGATCGCGAGTGGTATTTCTATGGCAGAGAATGCCTGTCCGTATGCACGCCCGGCATTTATTCCCGCGCAGCTTCGTAGTTCACAGGCTTACAAACTCGTGCTTTTTTAATGGGTGTGCGCCTCAGTCTTCACCTATTTCCAGATGTCGAAAATGCGTTCCACTGACATAGTCTTCATCTCTGCTCCAAGTCCCGTAATTTGCAATCTACGGGTTTTAAGAAGAGTTTGGTGGCTAGAAGTTCGTGCTGACACGAAGCTTTCTCAGTTAGCAGCCCATAACCCTTCACTAAACACGTGTGTGTGCGTAGTTTCGAGGTTATGCTTCAGAATCTTTGCATTCTTCGCACTGTCTTGTTTGGAATCGTCCTGCTAGATAACGTTTAGCGATGATGTTGTCACGTATGTGCCGTAGGTTAAGTTAATAGCTAAACACCTGTAGCATTGTAATTCAATTCAAAGCCCCTCGTTACGGGTCACATGAGTAATTCGGCTTTTATACTAACATATTTCTGGTATTTACTATCTTGCAATGCCTGCAGGTACCGCTAGGCCGTCACAGACTCAGAAAACAGTTATTTATCCGTCAGTTAAGTACAAAGGATAACAATTTGGTGTCAGCTACAAGTAGTGTCAGGCGTCACAGTTGATAACTGTCTATCCGATAACAGCGGAACACTGCGGCAGCAGCTGCTCTCGGCTACTCGTGGCTTGTGTAGCAGTTACAAATGTTCAATGAGATTTACTGTATCCATCATATAATAATACATAATTTACTGGCTGCTTGTTTGAGTGGCTGGTTCATTAGCCTCTCCTTACTAATGTGAAGGACGAGATAGGAAAAAAAAAACAGCTAAGCGTTAAGAGGCTGAGATGGAACCAAACTGGAGTCTCAAACATCAGCAACATAAATGTTCATCAGATTTTGCTCGAGAATACTGCCAGGTGACTTCTGACGGTTTTTTAAATAGCTTGGTAAATGATAGCCTTCTCGATCTGTTGTGACTCCCAGGTTACTCCTAATGCCTCACACGCTGTACATTAGCGGCACACGTTTTCATGTTTTTTTTATTTATTATTTTTTGCAGTACAAAATGCGTCACTTTTTGTTTCAGATTCCGTTTGCTTTTTTTTTTATCCATTCTCCTAAAGTCGGGTTCACATGGTGGTTAAATGAACGAGTGTCTTTAGTCAATCGTCCGAACGTTATGTTGAGCCCTCTTAAACACTCAAGGTGTGTTATAGATTAAGAAAAGACCTATGTATTTTTAAGGCGTAGCTTACATTTGCACACATGGACTAAAAAATAGCAGTAGAAGTTTCACGGGAGCTGCTAGCTACTATAAAACTCTTATAAAAATACAGAAAAACTGCCTGTTAATGCATGTCGTTGCCGAAGAGCAAGGGAATTTCCTCCCATGTATGTAATGTTTCCCATCAGAACAGGGAAAATCAAGCAATCAACAACTGTATTATAATATTGTCGGATATGTCATTGTTAATTCATAATTATAAAATTTACCTATTTTATTACTTCCAATTTCGAGTAAGTGCATTGGAGCTAGGACTCAGTAAGCGAAAAAAAATCCTCTAAGCCTTATAGCTACCTTGGAGTGAGCTTTGCTGTCAAAATGCCCTCCTCACTCCTTCCCTACTCACCCCCTCTATAAGACGGTATAAGAACATTATCCGTCTGCGCTTAAAGTAGAGTTTAGTGCAGTAATAATGACATACTAGTGCTTAAGTTGCAGTTACAGCTACATATTTATGCAGACCATTCGAAACAACCCGACACCATGGTTACATGAGTGTTAGTGTTCCATGCTTTAGATCTTTTGAAATGATCGGGGACGGCTAAGAATGGGGTGGTGTTCTGAATTTCAAAGGAAGCCCATATCAACTAGCTTTAGCCTTTAGTAAAGTACATAACAGTGGCGCAAAAAGAAGTAAACGCATAATAACCAAAAGAGCAAGCATATGAACAGTCAAGGAAGCAACAAACTCATTTCAATAAACGCCTTAACTAAAAACAAATATGATTATTTAATCTAGTTTAACTGCATAATAACCTACAATAAATGTGTACTGAAAGTACACTCTACGCTGCTTTTTGACAGCAATTTATAAAACACATTTCCATAATTGGACGATGATATCCTCATCAGTGCAGCATTACATCTAAACTACGGAAAGCAGCCGTTCACTCAGGATGCAAAACACTTAGTATGAATGAACCAATTCGCTCTACTTTTTCCAATCAAATTTTTCGATATTTTTCATTCATTCCGCAATACACACGGCAAAGGCCACCATTTTTATTACCGTAGCTATCGCAACAACATTTCTGTAGCTCAAAAAAAGAACTATTTATATCCTGCGTCTCATGATAATCTTGGAGGGTTTGGGTATGACGATGATCTTCTCCTTGAGGTCCCGCTCGAGAGGGACGGTCTTGCCCTCAGCGGCCTCGAAAGTGAAGGTCTGCAGGAGGGCGCTGCCGAACATGAACATGGACAGTCTGGCCAGGTTTTCACCTGGACACACTCGCTTACCTGCAAAACAGTAGTAGCTACATTATGTCATCATTATCATATTGTTACAAGCAATTTGTCGATTCAATAACTTCAGGAAAATGATAACAGCTGCCCCTTTGCAGCATAAAGCTGCATTAGTAATAGCGTGCACGGTATCATTATCTGAATAACGGGTTCATCTTACTTAGCGTAACTGGCCTGCAATGTCAACATTGAGGGTGAAAACAACGCGTGTAGGCCTACAGAATGATATCAGAAAATCATGATACCCTGAGTTTATGTTTCTTATTTCGCATTATTACGACTAGTAAATCATATTTGGAAAGAAATTGTATTCTATGGTACATAAGATGGGAATCATAGGGATAGGTGATATATTGCTAGGAAAACTCAATGGCTTCACTGCTTGAGTAATTTATCTGTGAATTGTTACCTCAGCTGCTAAACACGCCATAAGAGCGTCGTCTACAGGATATGAAAGTCATTTCTCTCGTGCACACTGTCGACTCACGGAGCAGCTGCTAGAAACTTTCAAATACTTGAGTGGCTGCAACGATGCGCCTACAACGGGGTTTTTGACAGATATTAATGATCGCCTGCGAAAAGCACGGACAAAACAGAAACAAAAAGATCGAAAAACTGTTCTCAGCCAACAGCTTCCAATTTCTCATGGGAAGCATTTGGAATAGTTTCCACTTCGAAATTGACAGTGAGGATATTTAAGTCTTGACAAAAATTGAAAGCAACACCCTCCACAGGTTACGAACTCCTTCATGAGTTACAAACTCTCAACGGCCACTGCTTTGGAGGCCATTATTATTCGTTTTGGCCCCAACAAACTTAACATCTCTTAGCTCCACGGATCTGTAACAATTCATTGTAGTTGTGTTATCAACTCCTAGGCTGAGTTTTTTCCTTTTTTTATCTTCTTTTCTTTTTCTTCTTTTCTTTAGCTCCATGATTCTGACTAAATGGCTTATGGCAGTAGCTCATAGAAGGCGTAAGTCTTGGCTGTTCTCTGAGAATGGGTCCGTTGTTCCGTCTACTGCCAGCCATCTAACGTAATCTAATTTAGTCTTTCTGGTGTCACCACAAAGTCTAGTCAACGGTCGCTAAGTGACACTAATACTTACCAATAGAGAAGGGTAGGAATCCCTCCTTTGGTGCTCTGAACTTGCCCTCATCATCCAGGAAGTGTTCAGGGTGCAGTTCGTTAGGATGACTCCAGCGGCCTGGATCCCTGTGGCAGCCTCCAGCGTGACCAACGATTACCGTGTTCTATGTGGGACAATATCATGGTAAGGACAGTGTTGCTAACCATGAAATAATAATCATCATCACTCTCATCCCGTGTACGTCAACGTCATAGCCAAAAACATACCTGAAGTCACAATCTGACCATGCGTTGCGTAGAACAGCTCATATCAATACCCTGCACTAAAGGTAAAAGTAAAGTCAACTTAGACCACACCCTCACCTGGGAAACCCACATGCACTAGTTTGTGCTGCGGGTATAGGCCCACTGGCCCCAGACGAGCAAGTGTAGTCGCAGTCGCCCTCGGGTTACGAACTATGGCGCCAATTTGACGGAAAGAACAAATAACCCGAGACCCCCCACCCCCCTCATCTCTGAGGAAAGCAGTTCCGCCACGGTGCCGAGCATGCACACACAACTGCTGAGCCAGCACACCAAGATCTGCAAAGAGCTCGTGTGCCTCACGGGGAATTGAACGAGCGATACATGGTGTTAGAGCTGAGAACGGAAGCATGCAGCTACCGTGGCGGCATTAAACTAAAAACATATCGGTGTCAGACCGCGCCAGGTGCCAGCTATCGAACCTAGCTTAGTTACTCTTCAACACCTAGGCGGTAGATATCGCTAGGAGACTCTTGCAGTACGACACGCTGTCTCAGACTATGCACGTGTCATTATAAGTAGGTCACCTCTCAAATTGATGTTTCTCATTTTTTATTCGTATTGCCTCACCTCATTGTATACAAGCCAGATAATTACCTCTATCAATAGGGTTATGCTTTGGCCGTGTTTATTTGTTTGTGTGTTTGTCTGTAACCAAGAGAACTCTAAAAGTTATGAACGGATCTCAGGAGGCAACTAATAGACATATTCAAGTATTTGAATGGCTTCAACAACGTACCCACAACGGGGCTCTTTGAAAGAGACCTCAATGATCGCTTGGGAAACAACGGTCAAAATTCCAGGCATAAAGTTCGAAGAACGACCTCAAGTCAGCAGTTCTTTCCACATTTCATAGTCAGCATTTGGAATAGTGCGGAGTCAGTCAACGCGTTTAAAAATCGTCTTGACATACATCGGCAGAGACATCATCCACAGCTAAGAACTCCTCCTCCAAGTGTTGCAAACTCTTAACGGCCAAAGCTTCGAGGCCACCTTAATCATTCTTTCTCACTCACCCACTCCAACTACACAGTTTGACGTCTCTAAGCTCCGCATATCAGCTGCTCTTGATCGCACTTGCGTGCATTCATGATCGTCTCTTTGGCAGGAATTCTTCCCTATTTTTCTCTCTTTTCTCCGGTCCTTTTCTCCAGTTATAGCTTGCAACCCTTACATTGCAGCTGATACTGCAGTGCCTCGATGTTGCGGAAGTCACAGGTTCGATTTTAAACGTTCACAGGAAACCAGCTCACTGTAACGTAAATATCAATGCCATACTATACAGTGCAATTAATTGTACGTTTAACTTATGAGCGGTCATCCAACCCCATGTCCTTCATCATGAGTACTTTCTAGAGGTATCTGGAATAGTGACTTTCGCTGCGTGAATCGGACCTACGTGCAAGCTGAATGTCGGACCATAAGTTGGACGTAAGATTTTACGGATGGCCCGCCATGACAAACCTTGGGAATCTGGTAGCCGTTGATTTCCATGTCGTTTCCAGTGTAGTGGGTGCCGAGGATGGGGAGAACTGACACCAGCCGCTCCACGTCGTAAAGCAACGCCTCCACGTAGCCCAACCTGTGCGTAGGTGGTTGTGAAAGACAATGGTCAATGTTTAAAAGACGATTTTCTAATTGAAAGTGATCATGCATTCATTGATTTGCTCATAGTTAACTTATCCTGGGTCAAGCAAGAAGCTAATAGTTGACTAGACAACTACTTAACTATTTAGTACATACTGGTAACATATAGGTTTATTTACAGAACTTTAGTAATGGTGGAGGAAATGACACTTATTATTGTCTCAAATCTCATGTTAATACAAATAGTAACTAAGCCAAATAATAAAATTATTCAAAGAGAATTTTGTTATTGTACATGCAACATCGTGTAAGAGGAAAGCACGGATAAATTATTTTATACTCCGATCAATGTACATTATTCAAGTCATTGGCTCTATAGGACTGCAGTCGTCTCTTTGTTCACCGCGTATTTTCTAAACATACCTGCCTAGATCTGCATCCGGTAGAATTTTACTGTATAGACATAACTTTATACTTCGCAAACTCATCGTCTGTTCTCTAATTAACGCTTAAAAATGGCACACATTGTTAACTTCAATTTCCAATTTATTCTAGCTTGGCTTTAAGGCCAGCAACAAAACCTACACGCTCTCTATACCTAGGGATGACGTTCTTTATCGGATTGCTCGAGGTTCAGATTGCGCGTTTTAAGAGTTTGCGTTCACTGGAATCTGTCATTTGCCGTTACTTCCCCCAAGTCGGGAGATCGCCTAGGCTGCATTTGGAACCTGAACTTGCTTTGTACCGCAATAGCACTCGCCTCAAGTTCTCCACCGTTAAACACTGATTTTACGTTCTCCGAGGATCTGTCTACTAAAGAATGTACGAACTTCCACTTCTACCTGCTTTTTATATATTTCTTTGCGCCAAAATCTACTCTCCGTTTACAATTACTTTCTTAACTTACTCGATCAGCGCTATAATAGTGGAGTTAGCGGTAAAGTGCGATGTTTCTGTAGCGTTCAGTTTAACAATGTGCGCAGAACGGTATCTTGAGTTTCGCGCATTTCGGTGAACATTCTATATTAGAAATCCGATTATTCGTAACAGTAACTGTATTCGGTCTACGTTGATTATGAATCACTGGCTGAATAGTAAAATGTTTTTAACTAATTGAATCGTTTTATGCACCATAGTCCTTGTTCACTATTGTAATATTTACCTGCTTGAATTCTGTATCAGTTTTAATTATTGTTGAATAATCTACTGTTTACTTAACTTCTATTTCAAGTATAAGCATTTAAGATTATACCAGTGTTATTATTCTCATACCTTTTCTTGTACATTCCGTCGACAACATCCACACGTATTAACGGGCTATGCCAACGTTTTAATATTTTTAAGTACAAATACCTATAATAGGGAACAGTAATATACACAGCGGCTACATCAGGCCGAAAGTATTCGTCAGAGTTTTTCCCACTCCTGGGGGGCGAACTCTTTCAATTCATTACGTCAGACCCTTGAACCGACTCCACACGGAGAACTGGTCTATCAGTTATTATTATTATTAAAACTTCACGCTTGAGCTCCCACGGACAGGTAATACAACCCAAATGAAGCATTTGCAACACCGGGAAGCCCAAAACGCTGCTAAAGGAAATCCAGCAA
>LQNS02278091.1:75221219-75253999 GCA_001587735.2 Parhyale hawaiensis | reverse complement strand
GATTGTGAGGAGGCCCGTGTACCGTGTGTCGAGGGTGGAGGATTGTGAGGAGGCCCGTGTACCGCGTGTCGAGGGTGGAGGATTGTGAGGAGGCCCGTGTACCGCGTGTCGAGGGTGGAGGATTGTGAGGAGGCCCATGTACCGTGTGTCGAGGGTGGAGGATTGTGAGGAGGCCCGTGTACCGTGTGTCGAGGGTGGAGGATTGTGAGGAGGCCCGTGTACCGTGTGTCGAGCGTGGAGGATTGTGAGGTGGCCTGTGTACCGTGTGTCGAGGGTGGAGGATTGTGAGGAGGCCCATGTACCG
Organism: Parhyale hawaiensis; assembly: GCA_001587735.2. Classification (NCBI taxonomy): domain Eukaryota; kingdom Metazoa; phylum Arthropoda; class Malacostraca; order Amphipoda; family Hyalidae; genus Parhyale; species Parhyale hawaiensis. Next base: position 75,253,695 of record LQNS02278091.1, on the reverse strand, counting down.
TGTGTCGAGGGTGGAGGATTGTGAGGAGGCCCGTGTATTATTATTATTAATAAAATTTCAGGCCCGGGCCCCCACGGACAAGTAGTATGACCCAAATGAAGCACTTTGCAACACAGAGAAGCCCGAAACGCTGCTAAAGGAAATTCAACAAACATCCATTAACAGCTGACTTAAATGCCTGTAGGCCAACACGAGCGAAAGCCGATCGCCGGCAACGAGTTCCAAGCCCCAACAGACCAGGGTACGAAGCACCGACCGGGCTGATTAGTTCGGCACCTAACATTCTCCAACGTGGAAGAGTGCACACCGACTGCAGCTCGTGTAATTCTCCTAGAGACTTTGAGGGCAGGGACAGATGAATGCAACAATGCCTCTCATTATTTTTTATCTTATGAAGCATACAGAGTTCAGCCACTCCTCTCCGGTGGAACAGGTTGACCAGGTCATCATCAGCGCACAGCCTGCTGCCCGAACTAACAAGTCGGTCCAACGGGCGTAAGTGACTGTCAGCAGCTGAAGCCCAGACCAGAGAACAATACTCCAACACAGGCAGCAAAAAAGCATAAAAGCATCTGCGGAGTACCTCAATGTCACAAACACAAAGTTCACCTTTCCCAGGAGCCCAATCTTACTGAAAGCACGTAATACCAGTCGCCTAATGTGCAGTTCCAAAGTAAGCTTCTCATCAAGACAAGACCAACAATCTCCAAGGAGTTAGACTCTTGAAGTGGAGTGTCATCTATCTCCAGATGTGGATGCTGCGGTAGAAGTCTCCGAGACCGACTGATAATCATCGACTGTGTCCTACTGGTATTCAGTTTCATACTCCAAGCCGAGCACCATGCACTTATACGTGATAAATCCCTGTTCAGAGACTGGGCGACAGCATTACGTATGCGGGGAGTAGGCATCACTGCATTTGGCATAGTTAATCATCGTATTTTCCCGCGAAGAGAACATGTCACTAATATACAGAACGAACAACAGCGAGCCAAGCACGCTACCCTGGTTGACGCCAGACTACACCGCAACTGGAGCGTTCAAAATGCCGTCAACAGACACACACTGCGTTCGCTCCGAAACAAAATCGCGAATGATTGACAGAACCCTACCTCCCAGACCAAACAACTCAAGCTTGTATAATAGACCCTTGTGGATGACGCTGTCAAAGGCCGCGCTAAAGTCCAACTGTACAAGGCGTGCCTGAGACCGACTATCTAGCGCAGACTGTAAATGCTGTGACACTAACAACAATACGTCACAACAACCCAAACCAATTCTGTACGCAAACTGACCAGCAGGCAGCAAACCCATACCCTAAGCAAAACGACCAAGCTTACAGGCGACCAATTTCTCGAACACCTTCGACAAAATGGGTGTCGAGGGTGGAGAATTGAGCCCATCTTGGTAGTGCTGCTCCTGCAGTGTATTCTCATGTAGGGGCTTCAAGTGGGTGTTTGTCATGTGATGATTACCCTGTCGTTACACTTATGGTACTACAAGTCATTGCTGCATGGCTCCCAAGCGGGCGCAGTGGTGATGAATGCCATATCATCACACTTGTGGCACCCGGTTGCACGCACTGCCGAGGCACCACAGGCACCCACTAGGGACAGTCTCGTCTTTTGTCATCCAATTGCCTTGCATTAGAGTCATCCCAATGCGGCAGAGTACTCGCGCTCTGATTGGTCAGTGGAGCAGAGCAGAGGTGCGCCCGCAGAGCCCACAGCAGCAGGTGTGCTACGGTCTCCATGCACCAGTAACCTTGGCAATCTTTTACTATAATAGAAGATTGGTTATCTATTGTTACATAAGTAAATAGTTATAATCTGATAGAGAGCGGCGACCATTCTTAATACTTGGCATAACTAAGCCTTCTTCGCTGTAGCATCAAATTTTTTATAGCCTGCTGCGGCCTATTCAGCGGCGTATGGACATACCACCACATCCACAAAGTATGTATATATTTAGTTAACAAACCAGGGAGAGTTTGCATCAGCTTAATAGCTGGCATAAAAAATCAGTATATTTATTCTCTCAACTGGATGTTGTGCTTAAAATATTAAGGGCGCAGCACCCTGAGGTATTCTGTCTTAAGGCTGACTTGAAGGAAATTGACAGTTGAGTTGTAGATTTACACGGCCCTTCATAAAACACATTACACAGGTAACATCATTAGTTTGTATCTAGAAACAGCGATAATCTTCATTTATTCTTAACTGGGCAGATGTGGGCCGCGGCGGCGTTGGTGACCCTCCTGCTGGGGCTGTGGCTCCTCCTCACCTGGAAGCAGAGGAAGTCCATGCCGCCTGGTGAGTGTTGTGCTCTACCTGGCCTGTAACGGTTCTGCTCTTGTGCACGTATTTTCGTTTTCCCTGTCTTGCGTCGATGTGACCCAATAAGTCACAATTCTACGATATATTAGTACTTGCATTATTATGACTGATTTACTGACATATCTATAAAAATGATAAATTTCCTGCTATTTTCAATCTTTCCATTCAATCATGATTTACGATTGAATCGATAGCCTGAAACAAAAAGAAATAAGGTACATCAATTTTTGACATTGTCTCTAGTTCAGCGTTTCTTATTCTTATAAAACTACATTTCCCTGAAGAACCTTCCTTCCACTTACAATATGTCAACAATAACAACTGACTATAAGGCACCAGTGCCATTACATTTTGAATTTCCAAAGTGTCAAAGAGAGAGCTACTGTACGTATTTTACGTGGAAATTTCTGGCGAAGACTTTCTGTTATAATGGAAATTTTACTATCTTGAAGAAAGTTTACCTAACATGCAACGTGAACCGCCGCAGACAACTTCACGTATGATAGCGCATGATATAAGCAGTAGTCAAGCTTTACATCAATGGCATCTATAATATCCCTTGACTTGTCCAATAATTCACTAAAGTAAGTTTGTTAAGCAAGACAAAATGGCGAGATATGCCAGCGGTGCTTCATACAGAAGGTCTGAACGTATGCTTAGCTTTAGTTTAATTGAAATTGTCATCAACAATAAATATAAATAAGCCTTTTATTTAATCCTATTCTTTGTACTTTTACCTTGCGATAGCTTAATCCATAAACTTAATTTATGTCAGTAGTTACCCTGTATTTGATGAAAAATAAATGTAACGTAATGGACCCGAGCAGTTACCGTTTACTTATTTTTAAAATAAAGAATAAAATAAATAAAATAAATAATAAATAAATTTAACTATGAGCTCTTCCTTCGAGAGAGGGGAAGGGGTTTAAAGAGACAAAGGAAGGATCGACCGAGTACTATTACTACCTCCGCCAAGGAGGTTATGTTTTGTCGAGTTTGTCTGGCTGTTTGTCTGTCACCAAGATGACTCTAAAAGTTATGGAAGGATTTGTACGAAATACACATTGATTGTTAGGTATGTTAGGAGGAACAGTTGATTAACTTTTGGTGCAGATCCGTTCATCCTCCNCCTCCGCCAAGGAGGTTATGTTTTTGTCGAGTTTGTCTGGCTGTTTGTCTGTCACCAAGATGACTCTAAAAGTTATGGAAGGATTTGTACGAAATACACATTGATTGTTAGGTATGTTAGGAGGAACAGTTGATTAACTTTTGGGGCAGATCCGTTCATCCGTCTGTTTGGTTGTCTGAATATTTTTTCTTAATGCCGTAACTAAAACGTGTATCTCTTTTAAAGATTCTCAGGACGGGGACAGAAGATTACAGCCAATGTCTTTCATTGTAGAACACCTCATGAAACATACAGAGGCCTGCCACACCTCGTCTATGAGACAGATTCACTAGATCACTCTCAGCACACAGCCTGCTGGCTGAGCTAACTATTCGGTTCAGCAGACGCAATTGACTGTCAGCGGCCGAAGCTCAGACCGGTGAGCAATACTCTAACACAAGCAGTAAGAAGGCATAAGAGCATCTACTGACTAAATTTTTGCCGCCAAACACGGAGTTTACCTTACGCAGAAGCCCATTTTACTCGAAGCCCTTGACACGGGACGCCTGATATGCGCCTCGAATGTAAGCTTTTCATCGAAGACAACACCAAGAATCTCCAAGGAGCCAGATCAAAGAAGTGAAATGTCATCTATGTATCTTCAGAAGTGGATGTTCGAGTAAAAGTGTTCGAGACCGACTGACAATTATAGTTTGAGTTTTGCCGTCATTTAGCTTCATGATCATGGCGGAACACCGTGGACTAATTCGCGACAGGTCTCTATTTACGTAGAGACTGCGCGAAACACTACGCATGCTGATGGTTGGTATCGCTGCTATCAAATTGGAATCGTCAGCATACAGTACAGTAGTTGATCGTCGTGTTCTCGATTGTGTCAGAGGCTTCATGATTGGTTCTGTCACCATTAATTTCTAGAGCTGCGTAGCCTTAAGCCCGCTGCATAAAATAACTCTTTGTTCCTTGTTTTCGCCACCGCGTTCGTCTGTTTCGTTGTAGCCATACAAACATAACTGTGTCTTTGATAAAAGTGTTGCTAAAATATCAGCCATTATTGGACTTGGCTAAGCATGCGTCATTGGTTAAGATTCTTCAGGGCAACATTCAGATTTTGAATGAATCGTAACTAAGCGCACATTTTTGTTATTCAAAGAAATACGGCAACTCAATACAGCGCTGGGACGTAAAATCACCGTGTAGTCTCCAGGGCTCCAGATCATCCCTGTCGGAAGCTTGTTTCCGGAGAGGATTCAGGAGTAAAACAAAAAAAATTTGAATCTTTAGTGGTGGAATTCGTCTAAGTAAGGGCATGTGCCCCTTAATACGGCAACAAATAACGGCAACCTTGTACTAGTGAACACAGTGAGATACGTGCCTATATTGCAGGAGAGTGGGGCTGGCCTCTCATTGGTCACTTCCCTCCGCAAGACGAACCAATCGACGAGACCATCATAACGCTCAGGAAGAAGCACGGTGATCTGTTCACGTGAGTATTACCTGCACTGCTCTACTCCCCACTGGGTACTATCGTATTCACTCTAATCACCCCAACAACTCACGCAAGATCACTCCACGTGATGAAGGCACAATATTCCAGGAAAGTTAGTACTTGAGTCAAGTCGGAATTACAGTGAGCCCTCGTTTATTACGGGAGGTAGGTCTTAAAACCGACCGCTATTGCTGAATTACCGCGAAGTACGGATGTCATATTTATTGAGCACACTTTAGGAAATTTTTAAAATCCTCCATGTATTGCTAACGACCCACCCTTTACGCTATTAATAACAGTGTGGGCGAGGTATTGCGTGTTCCTCTGTCGCGATTTTACTTAAAATTTTCAGAAAGACTCCGGGAAGTCGGGAATCCGCAATAATTAAACAGCAAAGTATTACGAAGAAACACAGTGTATATATACTCTCCGTGTTAGATAATGCGTGTGCCGCACTGCACTATCTCAAATTCAAATGATAAGCTGCCGCTCAGCTCTTACGTCGTCCCGACTACACGGTGAAATTCAGCATCAAAGCTGCTCATGTAAAGCTGAGTAACATTGCGAGTTGGACGATCGCTCGTCAAGTTGAGTGTGTGCTTTTGTATTGTTTGGCGTTGGTTTGAGCTCACAGTCAGATCAGAGATCAGCTGTCCAGAGCTGCTGATACATTCATCCATTCTCTGAAGTTATGGTCATCCACCATCCACAAAAGAGTGAAAAATGTATTCTCCTTTGCGTAATGCAACCGGCAGTTCAGAAAAAAAAATTACTGTCTAATCCCGTAACGTTACTGAAAATTTATAGGCAATTAGAAATATTGCTTAATGCCGCCCCTAATAGACTATGGATAAATGTCCATGCATCTTTGATAAGCGATGAAAAGCCCATGCTATATATGTATATGTTCAGTGTACAGCGATGGCACCTATGGTCATCAGTCACATATACATAGGTACCACTTATCTACTTATTTTATTTCAAACCTACAGGCAGTATCAGTTCTGTTAAGTACCTAATGGTAAGAAACAGATTATTTTGTATGTACCCCAAATTATGCTGTCTTCTATTTTGCAGATGGCGGATTGGCACTCGAGTTTTTGTCATAATTTGCGACTTTCCAACCATCAAGAAAGTCTTCAACCATCCTAACGCGCAGGACCGCCCCGACTTCTTAAGCCTGCAAATCTTTTCTAAAAACAAACCAAATTTGGGTGAGTCCAGCTGAGGTGCAATAGTTCACACCGCTGTGTAAAGTCAATATGAAAGGTAATGAAGAAATCTGCATGCACTGGTTTGTGCAAGATATAAGTACCGCTACACCCCAGCGGCGCCCTCGGCTGCAGTCGACAACAGTTAGTCAAAGATATGATATCAGAAGTGGAAGGCTCAAGTGACAATCACGCCCCCTTTCTTGAGCGTCTCCATTTCTAGTTAGGGTCTAAAGTAGCAAGGTGAATGAATATTGAAAGCGTATTTGTTTCTTTTGCCAATAGTACGCTTCAGCGTAACCATGGCTAAACTACGTTAACAGGTTGACTCACGCGCAGGTCGGGGTACCAACCCCGCCACTGTATCTCAGCTGTGACGTCACGTGGAGAGATGGACTCCAGTCCGTGTTCATTTGTTCCTACCTGCCACTTGCTTTATAAATACAGTGAGCGAGGGTTTTCTTAGAGGAGAAACAATGTAATCATTTTCACACAGTCACAGCTCTTAATTTCCCAGCGCAAATATTCGTTTGTGAGAAATAAAAGTAATAGACTGTCGAATAAATGAACTCAACAACGATGGAATCAAGTACAGCAACATAGCTACGACTTCTTCGGTATTACATTAACATGGGTCGTTTTTTGTCACCACATTACTGTTTTACATTCTAGTGCACTCCACTGACTAAAATAATATCAAAAGAACACGTTTTAAAGAAAAACAACTACATCGCCCAAATGATGTCGCAATTGAAAGTTCAAATTGGTTTGGTTACTTTGATAGACGTGTAGTGAACACTTTGCTCACTATTATCGTAGGAGTGTAAGTTAATGTATAATCTCTCAACTAAATTAAAGATTAATAAAGCATTGATAACAGAATAAATACTAGCGAAACATTACTACCTACATAAGTCACATCGCCCTCAATTCTCCATGATTTTTGTCGCTGCATTGCTGCCGAAAAGTCTCACTTGAACGTACATCTGGTCGGACGAAACTTGAAAGCTCGAAAAGTAATTTGTAAGTACAAATTTGATAAGTTTAGCTCTGAACTTATTATATTAAAAATATTAAAGAGTTTACCTTAACAAGAAAATCCAATTGTCAAGCGGATGGGTGTGATTTGCCGGTCTCAGCGTTATCTAGGATATTTCTGTATTCCGAACAGCGAACAGCTCCTCTCTTACGTCGATGCCACACGTTATTCAAAAGAACGAGTTTCGCCATCGTTTCGTTCGAATGTTTTGATTTGCCCATTTAAATATAAATAGCACACACTTGCAAACGATTTTGAATTATAATTCCCTCCAGATATAATGATACGTGCGACAGTTAACTAACGGCACTTGCGGAGTAAATTTCATGGACTGACGGTAAACATTTTCACGCCATTTGTTAGCAATCTCAAAGCTATGTTTAGAAGAGTTCAATATAACTTCAGGCCGAAAAAATGACGATATTCGTTCTTTTGACTAGTGTGTGTCATCGATATCAGTAGTAAAACAGTATCCCATTAAACGCGTCTCAATTTTCTTGTTGCAATAATGAAAAAGACCTAATCCAGGCCATACTAATTAGAAATGCATTGGCGTACAAACAACTAGCTTTTTCTAATTTGGGTAATTTTCCATGAAATTCTTCTATGAACTGAGTATTGACTGGTGTTACTTGGGTAGACCGGAAAGGAAAATTGTATTAGTCATAATAACTAGGAAGTGCTTTTTTGAATCATTAAAAAGAGAAATAGTAGAATGTTAAGAAGCAAGAAATCTTTAGTGCTACACCCGAAGGCCTTGTTTCCAAGCCAAATACCTGCTAAAACGAAAAAGTCTCGCACCATTTGCGACATCAACAACACAGATGTACATTTTCCAGTTTTAAGCATTGTACTGATAAGAGATATAAGAGATAAGCATTTATCATATTGCTTAGGGCGCATGCGGCTTGCCACAGCGGAACGTGAGTTGGCTCATTTGCAAGCACAAACGCTCTTTTTTGCAACTCTAGTAGCTCTTTAGGAACACGATGAAGCTTTAATAAATTGTTATCAACATGTTCAGAACAGCCAAACGTCGTAAGGAAAAAATATTACCAAAATAAATGAGAAATGATATCAATGCTCTAGCAACACTGCCGATTTTCACGAGCGTTCTCACCACGTGACGTCACACAGGGAGATGCGCAGAACCGTCTCAAAATGGTCAAGCCATGAGTTAACCTGTTAACGTAGTTAAGCCATGAGCGTAACAGAAGGGTGAAATAGTTTACTAAATTACTATGCATACACAGTGACGTGCGCTGTCATTAACGGATGGTAAAAACTACTTCAACGAAACTAACGTTTCCTTCATTGTTCTTCGTTTATATACTTTAGAGAAAATCATCTCCATTTTGTTTTTCATCAATTACGCAACTCTAAAAGGAAAAAAAATATCGTTTTCGCACGAATTTAATGAAATTCTGTAACAGCGCTACACTTCAAAGTCTCAATGTCTCCAATGCGTAGAGTTCAAAATTGGCAGAGTAGCAACCTGTTTGTCGTTGATCAAGTTAATATCGTCAGTATAATTAATGCTTCATATCGGAGAGGGGGTTCCTGACACACCTCTCGGCGTTTTGACCTAACATTCTTCACATCATTCCTTCGATTATCTCCCTCCATCTCTCCGCTCCAGCCGGACCCTTCACCTCATGGGACCGCAGTTCGACGTAGACACAACAACGACAACAACAACAACAACTACTACTACTTCAACAACAGTAGAAAAACATAATAACGTAATGCTAGGAGGAATACCGCTATGTTCAACGCTTTGCCGTTTTTTACAGTAACTTTCCGGGGAGTTTGATACATTGTGGTTTTTTAAGAGCTAGAATTAGTGGAGACCAGTAAATTGATAGACGTCCTGAGCCGTTAAGTCACGAGTACTTTTCATTTTCATCACAATTAACATTGCTACCTAGGCTTAACAAATATTACTCCTTAGGCCTCTTCAATGTGAACGGCTTGATGTGGCACGAGGGTCGCCGGTTCACCATCCGCCACCTTAGGGACCGAGGGATGGGCAGGTCCTCACTGGAGCCCAACGTCGCCCTCGAGGTCGAGGGTCTAATCGAGCACTTCAAGAAGTTGACGGACAGGCCGATGGAGGTGCCCTTGTCGCTGTCCATTGCCATCCTCAACGTCATGTGGAAGATGGTTGCCGGTGAGGATATGGATACTATTTTTTATTAATCTCGACATAACGAAAAGCTCCCAGAGGGCCGGGATCTGGCAGTTCTCTAGGAATTTGCCTGTTGATCGGTCTATTGCCTGCTATCTAAACTATTTATGTACCACTGGTCTGCGTTTTTCTCAAGGTCTAACATTTTATTGCTGATTTTGGTTCAATTTTGCTCTCTGAATCTGAAAAACCTATTCATTTTTGCCTCAGCAGGTCCGAATTTTGATATCTGAGCACATACAAAAAATTTCAATGTTCGATCTGGTTAAAGACGAATGAAACTCATAATTCCAAATATTTAGCTGATTTATTCATCAAAGGCTCACTAAACATTGCCTCCAACAATACAAGCTCTCAACACGTTTTACAACAGATATTTGGAGCAAATTGATTATGCTGGTCTTCTAGCTTGACTCCAACAAACTGGTGAAAAGCCGTTTTCACTAAGCACGTGGGTTTTGCTTGACGGTTTGGGAATAAAAACATTTCCTTATATGAAACTAAATCGACTAAGCTGACACTCACACTTCCGATCCATTACAAAGCATTTCTAGAGCTGAAAAGATCAAATGAACTAAAATTTTACTCCAAGAGCGGACACCACCGCCGAGAGACGTAACATTGGAAGACAGACATACGGATCAACGCCAAAGCTTGATCGTCTGCTGATTGTAGCTTTCCCAACAGTTGCTGTAAATTTTGTCACGATCCGTCAGTTTATGAGCAATGTTGCCTGCAGACCTGACGTACAAACGTGCAAACATGGTGTCGTAATCATAAGAATTCCTGCCGCAAATGCTAATAATTACGACCCTCCTAGTAATAATCATGTTTTTTGTAGCAGTCGTCAGAAAAGCTGCAATTAGTATGGGTATATTGTTAGGAAAACATTGGAAGTTAATATCGTGATACATATATACGTAGTGATAGGTTATTTAATAATTTACACGGTTAAACAAAACAATTGGCATGATTTTTTTTACTAAAACATTGCTGTCTCAAATAAGTGCGCACAAGGGATTCGACCACGGGGAACAGTGACGATAATTAAGGACTTGACCGAAGTAGAGAACCTCTGTGATAGTATCAGGTTGAAAAAAAGTCGTGCAGCTCTATGTCTGTGACAACCTGTGGTCGGAGAATAATGGGTTCCTGAAGGAAAAACAAAATGGGAACCAAGCTTGAGTTTCTCTTTAGCGACTCAAATGATGCGTGAAAAGCAGCTGGTAACCGATATTTTTGTAAGGAGTCTACAGTTTTACTTATTTTTCTTGGTTAGGATCAAGGGACAGCTATAGGAGGGGCCTCCTCAACAAGGGAAACCACCAATGAGGGTTTCCTACACCCCGTGGGAAGTTCTCTGAGGAAATTCGCGGTGACGTCATCAGAGCAGTGACGAATAAGCATATGTTGGAGGGGACGTTTTTACGATAGAAATGTTTGCATTGGATGATGCGGGTAGAGGGGGCTGAACCCGAACTGTCGAAGGTTTAACCCGTCCGAATTGAGTTCAGTCAGTTTTGAGGTTGGAGGACCGACAGGCAGTCGCCCTCTAGCTTGTTCCGCTAGCCTCTATTTTCATACACCTACGTATAGTGCGTTGGCGACGTCATGGCCTCATTTGCCATGACCATTCATCAACGTGTAATTGATTTGTAACTGAGTCATCTTGTGTGTCAACAACTATCTCCGTGAATTCCAAAAATACAAAAGATGAACAACTAACAATGAGTCGTCAATCAAGCCTTTTTTACGTAAATTTAGGAAGCTATATTTCGGAACAAAATAATTCTTCATTGGATCTTCCAAAAAGTCTTCAACAGCGGCATATCAACACGAAATATCCGACAATTTGATCGTCTGTTTCTCGTTACATTTCGGTTTCTACAAGTTTCCTGTAAATCCGGCCATAGCTCTTTGAGTTATGAAGCTGAAATACAAAAAGACACAGAAGGAAAAAACAGGCAGACAAAAAGAGCGACAAAGAAGCTCCTTAAAACATTACCTCTTTGCCGAAATTAATAACTAGCTGTTTTAGGTAACCCTTGACCAGTTAGGGTATAAATAAAGCCCAGAAACGTCTAGATGATAAAGCCGTTCCGGAAACTATACTGTACTAAAATAAATAAAAATAAACTAGTGTCCCGAGCCGTCATAGCAAATGACGGCAGTAAGTTTGCCCTTCAAGAAACCCCCCGCTGTCTCCTGTGCTTATTATCGTTCAGAAGGCTTCTTTGATGAAAATTCAGCATTCTGTCTAAAAAATGGGATATATATATTATGTGGCGTGAGTGATATCTCCCGTTGCAACTCAGAACAATGAACATGTCCAGACACGACCATGCAGGCTCAGGTCCCTCAGCTGGAGCGCCCAAGTGCAACTCCCGTATCCGAGATACAATTTTCGGCACCTGAATTTTCTCCTATCTTATTCCCATAAAGCGTGTCAGGAAAGATATAAATATAGTTGTAAATAAATAAATAAACAAAAACACGAAGTGAATTATTATATAGTACTGATTTTAACGTGACTAACTACGGTTTTGCTACTACAAGTCCAAAGTCTATTGACAGTATTTTTGTACTCTTAAAAAGTTGTTCTGGACAGCTGTCAGTAAGAGATGGCAACCTAGCTGTCACTATCCAAAGTACACACGAGTATGTAGCTATATTGCTTCTGTGATAAGACTATCAATAAATAAGATGATACTAGGCTCGGCTTAGATTACTCCTTAGATTACAGTGATAGAACCTAATGCCGATCTCATAATTTATGTGTTCCAGACAAGAGGTTCGACCTGGACTCTAAAGAAGTGCTCAGCTTCCAGAAAGCGGTGCTGGACATCTTCCATGACTTCCAGGGAAACGTGGCGCTATTCGACATGATGCCCTTCCTGGTGCCCATCACGCCTAACTTTGTGATGAAGAAGTTGGGAGTGAAGTCTTACATGAAAAACTGCGACACGATGTATGCCTACATAGAGGTGTGACCCTTGAACTGTGGTTGAATCTTATAGACAGTGCAGCGTATCAGTCCTGCAGTGAACTGCCACACTGCAGGGCACGTTGTATGCTGTGTTTATGGAGCTGTTTTGGTGTTCTTTAGGAAGCAGAAAGCATGTTTTTCAATTCTTCGTAACGCAATTCTGAGAGTTACAGGAGAATCATAGATCATGTATAAAACTATACGCTCTACCATTTTAGATAATAATTTTGATATTGCTTTTCCCGAAAAGTTTAGAAACCTTATTCCAGGGAGCAACAATGCAATAAACAGTCATAAGAGACAGCCACATCCAGCAGAATCAGTTTTTTCTCACAATAAAGCTCATTTTCACTAATCAGATACTTGAAGTATAATATCCGTTTGTTTTATTTATTATTTTTCTTTAGTTTCCACTAATTTTGCCGAGTTACGTTTTATGCGTTCAGTAACAAACAACGGCTCTGAATCTGGCGTGTCACAAAGAATTGCAACAACAGAGCCCATTAGCAGCTCGCTGCCAATCCAAAATCCATTCTCAGGACCGCGTCTCTAATTTCTATACGTTCTCGACAATTTTTAGTATTCAAAAATTTTAGGAGTGTCGTATAATATTTTTTAAATATCGCTAAAAATATGATTCAAAGGGATATTTTGAGGAGCTTATCCCTGTTGCAGAAGGAATTCGTACGTAAAGAATATGTAGACGAATATAACTGCTAACAATGGTATTTGCACTGCAATGGTATTTCCTTAGACTAATATCTCCTGAAGCATTTTGCAAAGTGCAGAGTGTGTAAAAATAGCATGTACGCAGTTCGTTTTTGAAGGAGAGGGAATGCAGTCAGCCAGTTGATGGTAGGGGCATGTTCCTGGCGGATTTGCGGCTGAGGCTGCAGCTAAGTAACTTCCAAATGTACTGTACAGGCTTGGTGTGAGGAAAGCAGTGTCCAACTCCCACCTCGTCTGTCTTACTCTCTCACCCCTTCGGTCTCACACTCTAACTGCGTCTCCCTCATCCTCTCTCATCGTCACACACTTTCACACTGTCTGTCTCACCCTATCAAACTGTTTGTTTCACCCTCTCACACTGTCTGTCTCACCCTATCACACTGTCTGCCTCACCATGTCTCACCGTCTGTCTCACCCTCTCACACCGTCTGACGTCTCACACTGTAACTCTGCACTGCAGAAAGCTGTGGCGGAACACAAGGAGACGCTCGACAGAGACAATCCCAGGGACTTCATCGATGCTTTCCTCCTGGAGCAGGAGCGAGCGGAGAACGAGACCCGTGTTGTCTTCACAGGTGAGTGGGTGGTCTGCAGCGCTTGATTCTGCCCTAGTGAAATTTTAGTGGCCTCAGAAGGCAAAAACGGAAAACAGCTTTTAGAGCGACCCGAAAGTCTGTTAGGGTTTGCACAGGCTTGCATCGTCGCGCGCGTCCAACAGAGTGACTTGCTGCATTTTACTTCACTAACATCAAATATATGAAATCAACGTTGATATCAAACAGTGGTGCACACCATGTGAAGCAAGTATTATTCTTATTCTCTCCCATTAATTGAGTGAACTATCATTACTCCGGTAGATGAGAATTTAGCAGTGAGTCTGGGCGACATCTTCACCGCCAGCTCCGAGACTACCTCCATCACCCTCCGCTGGCTCATCCTCTACCTGATCAACTATCCAGAGGTGCAGGCCAAGGCCCAGGCTGAACTGGACCGCGTCGTGCCCAAGGACAGACTTCCCTGCCTTGCCGATAAGCCCCAGTACGTACCTTATGCCACCATTCCCTATCTCAAAACCCTGGATCAATATTTATCGACGACTTACCTAATTCCAACTCATTTGTCTGCAATAACATTTACTTGTGAGCTGTGAAATTCAGTTTAACAAAATAAAAAATCAAGTTATCCATAACTGGAGGACGTCTACCTTGTTTCTAAAGATGATTTCAATAACATTTGATAACTTGAATTTCGTTTATGCTGAGCCTCACTTTCATTGTATCAAGTTGATTTGGAATGGTAAGTCTCCCTCCTATATCGACTAGTCTTCAGACTGGTGGGGATTATACATACACATTTTGTAGTTGATCCCCGTATATATCCCTATCTCGAAACCAATATAGTGGCGTAACTAGACTGTCCGCTTAAAATTATTCTTGATGCTTTTCTGATTACAGCTATTCAGGCAGGTGTTCGGTGTTTAATTAGCCGCTATACTGTAGATTAGGACGGTGAATGAGATCAGCACCACCGCAGTACAACGCTAGTTAGAGCAGGATATTAAGGTAGGTACTCTTGGAAGTATACCTTGTCCTCTGTTGCATTGTAACTTACCATTATGGAAACAGTAGCTCCCAGCAAAAGGCTTATACCTTTTAGGTTGACAAATTCAATCGCCGCTTAGAAAAACCTCAGATGAAATCCACCCCAGGATGGTCAGTGTGGTGAACTGACAGGCCTGTTCTCCTCCGTGTGGAGTCGGTCCAAGGGCCTGACGTAATGACTTGAAGGAGTTCGCCCCCCGGAGTGGGATAAACTCTAGCGAATACTGTCGGCTTGATGTAGCCTCTGTATATATTACTGGTGCCTATCAGCTATTTTCTACCTAAAACGTTTGCATAGCCCGGGAATATGTGTGGAGGTTGTTGACGGAATGTACAAGAAAAGGTATTCAAACAATAACACTGATATAACCTTAAATGCTTATACCTGAAACAGAATTTAAATAAACATTACATAACTCAACAATATTTATACTTGAAACATAATTAAAGCAGGTAAACATTACAATAGTGAACAATGACTATGGTGCAATTAACGATTTAATTATTTAGTTCTTTACTATTTAGCCATAATTCATGAGCATCGCAACAATACAGTAACAGTTACAAATAATTGGTTCACTAATACATCATGATAGCATGATCAATAAGCAAATCGTCTTATAAACATTGACCACTATCCCCCACCACCACCACGCAGGTTGAGCTATGTGGAGGCGTTGCTCTACGACGTGGAGCGGCTGGCGTCCGTTACCCCCATCCTCGGCACCCACTACACTGGAAACGACATGGAAATCAACGGCTACCAAATTCCCAAGGTTTGTAAGGGCGGGACCATCCTTTATAGTCTTGATCCCAACTTATGGGCGGACATTCAGCTTTCACGTAGTGAAAATCGCTATCCCAGGTGCCTCTAGAAAGTACTCATGTTGAAGGACATGAGAGCTGAACGACGGTTCATAAGTTGAACGTACGATTGCACAGTATAGTGGGATACTGACATTTACGTTACAGTGAGCTGGTTTTTTATGAACGCCTGCAGAAAATACTTTTTTTTTATCGAATATGGGACTTCCGCAACATCGAGGTGCTGCAGCATCAGCTGCAATGTAAGGGTTGCAGGCTATAAGGACTTGTATCGACTTGTTTTCCAGCTCAATCGCTCCTATCTGCCGTGTGACCTATGGCAACATTGTGCCTCACAGTTACAATCTATGGTCAGGGATGTCACGAAGTATATAACATTGGGGGGGGGGGGAAGGCACTGAAAAATACTGACTGACGTCAACTTTCAGTCATATTACCGACTGACTGAAATATATATATAGTGTACGAGTACTGTGTACCTATATATATATAAATATAGCTATTGAAGGGCTTAGACGTGAATGAGGTCGTTAAGTGTAATTTTTTTGCA
Source organism: Parhyale hawaiensis (assembly GCA_001587735.2). Classification (NCBI taxonomy): domain Eukaryota; kingdom Metazoa; phylum Arthropoda; class Malacostraca; order Amphipoda; family Hyalidae; genus Parhyale; species Parhyale hawaiensis. Next base: position 75,237,615 of record LQNS02278091.1, on the reverse strand, counting down.
TTAGATCTAATTGTTAGTATGAAGGGCTTTCAAGTGTAATACCCCACAGGCCAATGAATAGCTACGTGTAAGGTTAGGTATAAGGCAAGGTCTGGTTCTGCTAACGTCCAATGAGCTTTTTCTCATAAGGTTAGATAAAAGGCAAGGTCTGGTTCTGCAAAAAAAAAAAAACGAAATATACGATTTAAACTTGACGCTAAGTAAGGCCACTCAAAGATTGATGCTAAGTAATGCCAATCAAAGATTGACGCTAAGTAATGCCAATCAAAGATTGACGCTAAGTAATGCCAATCAAAGATTGACGCTAAGTAATGCCAATCAAAGATTGACGCTAAGTAAAAAAAAACTTATACAATAAAAAGAAATTCTTAACTAAACACTAAGAACCAATAAAAACACTAAAAACCCACATAAATGCAGTAAAAATACTTAGGAACGCTAGCAGAACCAGTCCCGGCCTAACTTCAAATGACTCAAATGACTGTTGTTTATGCTATCTGATATGACCATAATATGACAACCCTCTTTTCCGTTGGATAGAACTTCAGTGACAGATTGTCAGGGTATTCACCAAAAGTTGAACAACCTTTTACTGCTAACATGCGTAACGATTCCTGTAAATTTCGTAGAGATCCATTCATAACTTTTTGAGTTATCTTGGTGACAGACGAAGACACAAACAGACCAACACAACCAAAGCATAACCTCTTTGGCAGAGGTAATTATTTATCTAGCTCCTATACAATGATGCAAGGTAATACGAATACTAAGTGGGAAACATCAGTTGGAGAGATGAACTATTTGCAATAACACGTGCATAGTCGGAGACAGCACGTCTCCTTGCGAAATTTACCACCTGTTGAAGTGTAACTAAGCTAGGCGGTTGGTGAGCGGGGACCTGGAGCGGCTTGAGACCGGTATTTTCTAGTGCACGGTAGTGATACGAATTGTTCTACACAATGCGAGGTAAGACTGTGACGGCAGGTATGTATTTGGCAATGCTGTTGACGTAGACGAAGTGAGAGTGTTGATTATTTCATGGTATTGGTCTTTGCTACTCTGTCCTTACCATGGTATTGCCCCACATAGAACACAGTAATCGTTGGTCACGCTGGGGGCTGCCATAGGGATCCAGCCCGCTGGAGTCATCCTAACGAACTGCACCCTGAACACTTCCTGGATGATGAGGGCAAGTTCAAGGCTCCAAAGGAGGGATTCCTGCCCTTCTCGATTGGTGAGTCTTAGTTTCATTTAGCGACCGTTGACTAGACTCGTGTAGGCCTGATAGCAGTTGTTACTGGGAGACATCAGAAAAACTAAATTGGATTAAGTTAGATGGCTGACAGTAGACGGAACAACGGACCCATTCCCAGAGAAGAGCCAATACTTACGCCTTCTCTGAGTTACTGCCATTAAGCCATTTAGTCAGAATCATGGAGCTATGTGAACAAGACAAGAAGAAACTAGAGCACTCTGAGAGCGCATACCTCCGCCAAGTGAGCTAACGGTAGAAAAAATTCAAATTGGCTCTGAAACCATAATTTTCTTTGCATAAACTCCAAAATCTAATCATTTGTGCCTTTTTATATTAATAACAGCTTGTTCAACTTTTTTTAAGATCCGTTCATAACTTTTTGAGTTATACTGTTAACAAACGTTATGACAAATAGGAGTCAAACATACAAACAAACTAACCGATCTGCAACAAATTTGATCATTCATGTCTTTTACCATTACTAACAACTCCTATAAATTTCATAAAGATCCATTCATTATTTTTTGAGTTCTTGTGTTAAGAAGCATAAAATTAAAAACAGCGAGATACAAACGAACGAACAAACGGACCATTATCAAAATTTGGTCATACACTCTTTGTTATATACGTAACAACTCATGTTAATTTCATCAAAATCCATCCATAACTTTTTGAGTTATGGCATCGAGAAAAATGACTCAGACAAACAAACAAACAAACGGATGGACATATCTTCACCAGAACTTAATCATCTGTTCCTCCTAACATACTTAAAAATCCCTGTAAATTTTATCCAAATAGATTCATAACTTTTTGAGTTATCCTGGTGATAGACAGACAGGGAGACAGACAAACACGATGAAAACATGACCTCCTTGGCGGAGGTAATAATATACTCAGCCGAGGAGTTGAAAATGCAATTGCAGTTTCTTGCCGCAGATCCGCGGAGCTCAGAGATTTTAAGTTTGTTGGGGCTGCTCCCAATTTTTATCAAGACTCGAATTTACTCAATGACAACTTCGAGGTGGAATCTATTCCAAATGTTTCCCATGAGAAATTGGAAAAACTGCTAGCTGAGAATAGTTCTTTGATCTTTGTGATTGAGTTTTTGCTTTTTTTTTCGCGGGCGATCATTAGCAGCTGTGCCAAAAAGTCCCGTTGTGGGCAAGTCGTTGAAGCCTGTCAAATACTTGCATGTATGTTTCTAGCAGCTGCTCCCTGAGTCGTCTTTGAGCAGGTGAGAGAGATGAGTCCCACTTCCTGTAGACTACGCTCCTATGGCTTGTTTAGCAGCTGAGGTATCAATTCACATATAAACTGCTCAAGCTGTGAAGCTCTTGAGTGTTCTCATCAATATCTCAACTCTCCCTGTGGTTCCTATCTTATGGAGCACAATTTCTTTCCCATTAATATGCTTTACTAGTCGCAACAATGCGAATTAAGAAGCATAAACTCTGGGTATTGTCATTTTCTGAAATCTTTCTGCGGGACTACAAGCGTTGCTTGTTTTCCCCTTCAGTGTTGACATTTCAGGCCACTTACGGCAGAGAGCTGACCTCGTCATTCAGTTAATGAAAGCGTGAACGCAGTTACTACGCAATTTCATGATGGCGAGTGGCAGTTTATTCTCATTGGTTGTATTCTTCTGTCCCTGCCCTCAAAGTCTCTTGGAGAATTACACGTGCTGCGGTCGGTCCGCACTCTGTCATGAGGCAGAATGTTAGGTGCCGTATTAATCAGTCTCGTCGGTGCTTCTTACTGTGGTCTATTAGGGTTTGGAACTCATTGCCGGCATCGGCTTTCGGTCGTGGTGGCCCACAGGCGTTTAAGTCAGCTGTAAATGGATTTCTGTTGAATTTCAATGAGCAGCATTTCGGTCTCCGGTGTTGTAATGTGCTTCATTTGGGATATGCTTCCTGTCCGTGAGGGCCCGTTTCCGAAGTTTTAATAATAATACCGAACCAAACACAGAAGAAATACCGATTCATTCGGTATATTTGAAAAAAAAAATACCGAAATACCGAACCGGATAACCCGTTTTTTAACTACCGAATACCGATAGGGCGGTACAAAAAAATACCGAATCCCAGCTTTGATAACAAAGCTACCACTGTTTTGCAGGTAAGCGAGTGTGTCCAGGTGAGAACCTGGCCAGGCTGTCCATGTTCCTGTTCGGCAGCGCCCTCCTGCAGACCTTCACTTTCGAGGCGGCTGAGGGCAAGACCGTCCCTCTCGAGCGGGACCTCAAGGAGAAAATCATCGTCATACCCAAACCCTCCAAGATTATCATGAGACGTAGGATATAATTTTTTTTTTTTTCGAGGTACAGAATTACTGTTGCGATGAATACGGTGGAAAATGGTGACCCTTGCCGTGTGTACTGTGGAATTTCTAAAAAATATCGAAAATATGATCAGAAAAAGTACAGTGATTAGCTCATTCACAAGTGCTGTGCATCATGAGTGAACCTCTGCTTTCCGTAGTTTAGATGTAATGCTGCAGTGATGAGGATATCATCGTCCAATTATGGAAATGTGTTTTATCAATTGCTGTCAAACAGCAGCTTAGAGTGTACTATCAGTACACATTTATTGTAGGTTATTATGCAGTATAATTAGATTATATAATCGTATTTGTTGTTAGTTAAGGCGTTTATCGGAATAAGATTGTTGCTTCCTTGATTGTACATATGCTTGCTCTTTTGGTTATTATGCGTTTACCTCTTACTGCGTCGCTGTTGTGTAGTTTGCTTAATGCTGCAGCTTGCTGATTTGGGCTTCCTTCGCAATTCAGAACACCACCCCATTGTTAGCCGTCACCGGTCATTTCAAAAGATCTAAAGCATGGAACACTGACACTCATGTAACCATGGCGTCGGGTTGTTCGAAGGGTCTGCATAAATATGTAGCTGTAACGGCAGCTAAGCCACTGCTATGTCAGTATTACTGCCCTAAGCTCTAGTTTAGGAACAGACGGGTAACGTTCTTATACCGTCTTATAGAGGGATGAGTAGGGAAGGGGTGAGGAGGGCATTTTGACAGCAAAGCTCACTCCAAGGTAGCTGTAAGGTCTAGAGGATTTTTTTTTTCGCTAGCTGAGTCCTATAGCTCCAATGCACTTATTCGAAAAGGGAAGTAATAACACAGGTTAATTTTATAATTATGAATTAACATTGGCAAATCCCATCATATAATAATGCAGTTGTTGTTGTTTTCTTAGTTTTTCCCTGCCCTGATGGGAAACATTATATACATGGGAGAAAATTAATTCCCTTGCTCAACAGCAAAGACATGCATTAACAGGCTAATTTTCAGAATTTTTTTATAAAAGTTATGTAGAAGCTAGCGGCACCCGTGAAAATTCTTCGGTTATTTTTTCTATTCCATGTGTGCAAATACAAACTACGCCTTAATAATACGTGTATCTTTTCTTAACCTGTAGCCTTACGCACCTTGTGTGTTCATGAAGGTTCAACATACTGTTCGGACGATTGACTGAAGACACTCGTTCATTTAACCACCATGTGAACCCGACTTTAAGAGAATAGATAAAAAACAAAACAAACGGAATCTGAAACAAAAAGTGACGCATTTTGTACTGAAAAAAATATTTAACAAGAAGTAAAAAATATTAAAACGTGTGCCGCTAATGTACAGCGTGTGAGGTATTGGGAATAACCTGGGAGTCACAACAGAGAAACCTATCATTTACCAAGCTATTTAAAAAAACGTCAGAATTCACCTAGCAACATCTCGGACAAAATCTGACAGACATTTATGTTGCCGATGTATGAGACTTCAGTTTGGTTCCATCTCAGCCTCTTAACGCTTAGCTGTTTTTTTCCTATCTCGTCCTTCAGATTAGGAAGGAGAGGCTAATGAACCAGCCACTCAAACAAGCAACCAGTAAATTATGTTTTATTATATGATGGATACAGTAAATCTCATCGAAAATTTGTAACTGCTACACAAGCCACAAGTAGCCGAGAGTAGCTGCTGGCGCAGTGTTCTGCTGTTATCGGATAAACAGTTATCAACTGTGACCACCGATACTACTTGTAGCTGACACCGAATTGTTATCCTTTGTACTTAACTGACGGATAAATAAGTTTTTTCTGAGTCTGTGACGGAAAGCAGTTCCTGCGGGCATGACAAGATAGTAAATACCAGAAATATCAGTACTATATAATACTTCACGCCGTGTTTTTATTTATTTATTTATAACTATGTTTATATCTTTCCTGTCACGCTCTATGGGAGTAAGATAGGAGAAAATTCAGGTGCCGAAGACGGTATCTTGGATACGGAGGTCGGACTTGGGCGCTCCAGCTGAGAGACCTGAGTTCGCCTGCATGTTCGTGTCTGGACATGTTCAGGTGCCGAAGACGGTATCTTGGATACGGGAGTCGCACTTGGGCTCTCCAGGTAGAATGCGGAATTTTCATTAAAGAAGCCTGTGAACAGTAATAAGCACAGGAGATAGAGAGGGTTTTCCTGAGGTGCTAATTTTCTTCCGTCATTTATAATGACGGCCCGGGCCACGAGTGTTAGTGTAAAAGCCAAATTACTCATGTGACCCGTAAAGAGGGTCTTTGAATTGAATTACAATGCTACAGGTGTTAAGCTATTAACTCAACCTACGGTACATATACGTGGCGTCATCGCTAAACGTTATCTAGCAGGACGATTCCAAACAAGACAGTGTGAAAAATCTAAAGATTCCGAAGCATAACCTCAAAACTAAGCACATACGCGTGTTTACTGAAGGGTTGTGGGCCGCTAACTCAGAAAGCTTCTTGTCAGCACGAACTTCTAGCCACCAAACTCTTCACAAAATCCGTAGATTGCAAATTATGGGACTTGGAGCAGAGATGAAAACTATGTCAGTGGAACGCATTGTCGATATCTGGAAATAGGTGAAGACTGAGGCGCACACCCACTAAAAAAGCACGAGTTTGTAAGCCAATGAATTACGAAGCTGTTCCGGAATAAATGCCTGACGTGCATAGGGACTGGTATTCTCTGCCATAAAAATACAACTCGCGATCAGCGTCAGCACGGCCCCATCCTTCACCAGCTTCACTTTCTGGTAGAACTTTAGCTCGGTAATTGATGATTCCGATTGTATAATACAACTGTGAAATTAACTCGAAGTATATGGACTGATAAGCATGCCACCGCCAGTAATATTTTCATCAGTAAAATATACAGTTGCAGTCAAATCTTAGGAAAAAGTAAAAATTTGATATATCAAGAACTGGTTACGGCATAAAGCTGTAATTTACACAGAATGCTGTGCTTTGTCTACTGGTCGAAATTTATTACCCAGTTAAGAACTGCGAAAACTACAGAGTAGCCTAAAAAATACGGTACTAGATAATTTAATTAAGTTTATTTTCCTGGTGCTCCCATACAGCAAAAGACTTAGAAGCCAGTTTATCCACTGTGAACAGTACCTCGCCATAGCTAAACATAGAAAAGTAGAGAGAACGGAATTATAAACTAGAGCGCTTCGTGGCGCAAGACCATCGCCTGCGGTAGAGGGCAAATTCAACGAAGTTATTTTCGATGGCCAGCTTATCCTAGTTTTCACGTAGATGCTGCGTCTAACAATATTACATCGCTACTATATTACCTTCTTAAAAATAACATAGGGAAAAAATAGAACGCCCCGTGCTCCACACGACCTGCCGCGGTAGTGGCAAATTCGCCCCGGTGGAGGAAAATTCAACGCCGGCATTTTTTATGACCAGCTAGGACTATTTTTTTGGCACGGGTCGCATCTAGTATTATGAGAAAAATAAAAAAAAAAAAAACCTGGCGACACGATCGTGTCTCCAAAGACAGTTTCTGTACGTTACGTTTGCACAAAATAGTATCTTGCACAAGATCCGCAAAGGGGCGCCTCATTAGCAGGAAAAATAAAATTGCAACTCATACTGTACCGTGACTTTGACCACAGGCCCCTGTCGTTTTTCTGGGCCGTGACCTGTGGGCGGGGCTTAGAGATCGTGAGTCGTTGGGGACACGCAGCACCAGCAGCACTCGCTGCTACAGCAGCAGCAGCAGCAGAGAGCAGCAGCAGCAGCAGAGAGCAGCAGCAGCAAGCAGCAGCACTGCAGTAGTTACCCTGCAGCAGCGGTGAAGTAACGAGGCGGATGTACACTGTAGGGTGCTCCAGTCGCTGCAGCGGATATAAAGGCTTCAGTATCTGCGCTGTTGTACGAGCCGAGGAAGTCCACACAAAGGGTGAGTGCCTGTATTCGTAGCTTGTTCCACTAACACATTCTTCGTCTGAACCTCGCATCCCCAGCATTTAGTATTTTTTTATCTCTGACTGTATCAGGAGGAAAGCTGGCAAGATCATAGATAGTCAGATATGTATATACAATTCCACATACATCATTTCGATGCAATTAATGGAAGATGAAGATTGAGCCACTGTCTGCTCTCAACCTTTGCGCTAAATCCACCATTGTTTACATTCGCTTCGACGTAGATGTCTCACTAAGTCAGTGGTTTTCAAGACGGGGTTCCGTCAGTGAACGTTTGATTCGTTTCGTGTAAATGAGGTACGTCAGATTTATCCTATACGCGATGTTCCAGGGTTAAACAAGGTGCTGTTGGGTTAGATGAGAAATCTTAGGGTAGAATAAGGTTAGACGACGTGCATTTTAGAACAAGGATACTCTTAGGATAAGTTAAGAGGCTTAGAATAGATTCAGGACACAACCACCGGAAAAATCACGAGAAAAACACAGTTTTTGTAAGCTAGGTCGTGTGACAGCACCTGTTACTGAGGGCGCCGCACCAAACCAACAGCATCTTGCGGCACAGACTTGACCTTGACCGTCCTTTAACCCCGAAGAATATTCAGAGCATTATCGTGACGTTGCATTGTATATTTGCAACTACAAAGGGGTCACTGAATACATGTATGGAACTTGTGGGGTTCAGTACCTCCTAAAAGGTTAAGAACCACTGCTGTAAAGCGTGCCAGAGCCACCACTTGTCTCCAGCAGCAGCAGCTCATTCTGTAGCCAGAGCTGCGCGGGTGTAACAAAACATCGCTGATAGTGGGCGGCATCAAGATTGTGTTTGCTAGAAATTATTTCTAGGTGGTTGTACTTGGACCGCAGGCGCAATCGGGTTGCTGCTCGCCTGCAACTGTGGTGCTGCGCCTTCACTGTCAGGCAATTTATATGAAAATTCTCAGACTTATAGCCTATACTGTGATACAGCAGGGTTAAGATGTGGATATATAGATACATAAACATACACTGTATGTACACTCATAATTTCCTAATACCCAAACACATAATGAATAGTCTTAACGTGTGTAGGCAAATTGTTAGGCAATAATATTTCATTGGTTATGTATATGCCTATAAATTTCCATTTATTTTTAAATGAATCGCCATGTTTTCAGATAAACATATACCGTATTTATTTAAACATTTATAACTAATGAAAAAAAATTTTGATACCGTGTTTAATAATTAAAGACACTATTTCACATGTGCGCAAGAAAATTGTCTGTATTTTTCTAAGAGATAAATAATATGTCATCAAAAATGTTGTCATGATCCAATCACTGAGTCAACTTTTCATCATGTTTGCAATAATGCTATTCCAACGAGAAACCTGATTTTAGCCCATCAATTTAGGGTTAAGCCTGATATGCTTTTACATCAAACCTTCATCCATATGACTTGACAACCAGCAGTTAGCACCCCGATGATAGTCCTACCGCGCCAAGCAAACACATCATGCAAGCAAAACAAACGCACGATAGACTCGCTTCCTCCCCCGCTCTGCTGCAAGGTCATTTCAATAATTGCAGCGGGACGTAGGTAGAACCAAGCTTCGTCCGTCTACGTGTTTTTATAATAACCTGAGAAATCATTCAGTTGCTAGTCCTGTCAACCGCAGAAATTATCCCGCCAGGGAGCTCATTCGGTTTACCGATTGGATTAATCGAAATAAATATTAAGGATCAAGTCAGCACTTTAATTTGGGATCCTCTCGCGACGTTGCCACGCCTGGTGGGATCCCTAGCATTATTTCAATCAAACTCAAGGGCAGACGGACGAGTTCCCTTCTCTACACGTCGCAGCTGCATGTGTGACTTGAATGAATTCGCAGCATAGCTGCAGGCAGAACAAGCTCTGTTGTGCTTGCCTGCTTGCTTTGCTTTTATATCGTCTTAGCTTGGCGCCTTTTAGTCGGCGTAGTAAGTTGGAGCTTCCCATCTCAGATCCTGACTTGAACTCTAGTATCAAGACATGTTAAACTCTAGGGTAAAATGGTAGATAGTTGAGCTACGTTTAGTTAAACCGTAGGATAGACAAGTGAGCTCCCTATCTATAATATTAAGAGCGGTTTCTTCGTTCGTGTGTTACGCTCTTCAATATTAGATAGGGGAAAATTGAACTTGTGAGAAGCTCTCATTTTTGCTGGAAGGAAGTTCAATCACGGCTGTTTTCTTTCAGCTCGCTCTTGAAAAACATTTCAGTCAGTTTCGAAGCAAAGACATTAAGTTCATTTTGCACGCATCATACTTACCATGATACCAAATTTTATTTCTTGTAATATTCACGTTGCTGGGATTACATACTGATCCAAATATGGGAAAATCCGATTGTAGCCATTATATGCTTCAAACGAAGTTGTTCTCAACTGCTTCGTTCCAAATTGCATTTTTCTACTAAAGGTCACAACTCGATATTCAGAAAAATGTTTACATATCCATGTACAATGAAACATTTTAAGACTTTTTTCATGAATAACGTTTTCGTCGGAAATGCTTCGTTTTCGATATAATTAGCTTTGAAGTTTCCATTGTTTTTCTATGGGGAAAAAGTTAGGTTAGGTAAGGTTAGGTTGGGTTTGGTAAGGTTAGTATGGTTAGGTAAGGTTAGGTATGGTTAGGTAAGGTTAGGTTTGGTTAGGTTATTTTAGGTTAAGTTAGGAAAGGTCAGGTTAGGTAAGGTTGGGTCAGGTAAGGTTAGGTTAGCTAATGTTTGGTTAGGTTAGGTTAGGTAAGGTTAGGTTAGGAAAAGTTAGGTTAGGTAAGGTAAGGTTAGGTAAGGTTAGCCATCAAATTCAGTTTGCTTAGCACTTACCTGTGGTTAAATTTCGGACATTTCTTCGAACTTGTAGCGAGCTACAACTGCAACTGAGTGCTATTTAAACGATCACTTCAACCCAATCAGAGGTGGAGATGATGAAACTAGTTCTTTTGACTAGCGTTGTAGCAGCCTCAACAAGGTGATGAAGCATTACGTATGCAACAGAAGGTGCACTGCATTCAACTAGTAGCTACCGTCGACGTTTCAAAGTTATCCACTGGACCCCTCCGGGGGCATAGGATGGGCCATAGGGTTAGGTTAGTTAGGTTCGCTCATCCTATGTTATGGGGAGTAGCGCCCCCAGGGGGTTTGTGTAGGTTACCTTAGCCATTAGTTAGGCCTTCGGGNTGTCTTTCGTGCCCACTTTGCTTCCTTCCCATCTTTTACTCCTACTGATCTTTCTTCAATCTGTTCTTACTCTTCTTTCCCGACTTGTTGTTCCCATGCGCGTTGATCCTGTTTGGGAACACCCTTGTGCATGGGTTCCACGTATCTATCGTCACACTACGTGTCCCCTGCTTCTTCCTCCGTTAGATCGCCTTTGCTGTGGAGACGGAGACTTAAACTACTCAATATAATAATAATAATCCACTGGGCAGATGTGGGCGGCGGCGGCGGCGCTGGTGACCCTCCTGCTGGGGCTGTGGCTCTTCCTCACCTGGAAGCAGAGGAAGTCCATGCCGCCTGGTGAGTGTTGCGCTCTCAGTGGTTGTATCATTTCTTCCATGGTGGTATAGGAATTGTTGCGGTTCTTCTGTACCATATGTTATTATATTGAGGTATTTTTACGAGTCAGTACTTGGGGCACATCGTATATTTCTTCTCGTTGAACACTTGTAGTTGTTCATGCGACACCAGCAGCTCGCGTCTCTCACCTGTAAATGATTCCTTCAATTTTTTCATAGAAGCAAGCGGCTATTGTACGGACACATCTCTGCGCATGGTCCAGAACTGTGGCACTGACCGAGTCATGAGAAAAAAGTTATTGTCAGCATTGCTATTAACCAACCTAAGGTTTAGTTTTTTTTTTTTCTAAGGCAACAGTTCGTATTGGTCTTATTAGAAAAAAAAAATATTTTCAGTTTAAAGTCCAAAAGCAAACATGATTTGGCATAACTTTTGAGCTCGCTGCTGGAAGGCATATTTTTTAGAAAAGCTTTTGGAAATGCTGTTAATATTTGCAGAAAAAGGAGCAACACGCTAGTTCTGAAGGTAAACATATTGTAGCGTAGCAACGTTATACAAATAACAGTAGTCACGAAAAGCTAGATAATAAATATGGAGGCAATTGGACTGTGGGGCGATCTGTTGTATCTTGGTCCTCATCCCTATCCTCGGATGGGATAATTTGGTTACGCTGTAGCAATCACACTAGATTGAGAATGAGCGTCAAATTAACTCCAGCCGATGAATTGCCAAAGGAGAAGATAGAGCGCAGTAAAACAAGAAAGAGGGGAAAGGATAATCCAGCTAAGCACAAAATTTTTTCGAGTAAGACTTTGTGTTCCTCAATTTTATATACTTGTGTGTAAAGAGAATAAACCCTGCGGCCATATTTGCAGGACTGTGGGGCTGGCCTCTCATTGGTCACTTCCCTCCGCAAGACGAACCAATCGACGAAACGATCGAAAAGCTCAGCAAAACGTACGGCAACATATTTACGTGAGTATTGCGCACACTAACGTGCTATGTTGTGTTTCCGATAGTACTATGCGCATTACTGAGCAATGCGCTATATTGTGTTTGCGAGAGTATTGTGTGCACTTTTGTGCAAAAATGTATTCATGAAAGTACCGTGCACACTTGTGTGCTATAGCTAGTGTGCACAAGACTGTATTAAATGCAATTAATGCAATTGCTACCTAACGGTGTGATATCTCACTATGCGCAGAAGGCTGACGGCAGCAATCAGAGCCAAGTCCGACAAGGCGGAAGTAGGCACTATGATGGCACCGGTCAGTTACCCTCATATCCCTACCATGATGGTCAACGTAAACTTAATCAGTGGTGTAAAGTTAGTGCTCGTGACGCAGCTATCAATTCTGCCTCAACAATGAGCAGTAGCGCGCGCTCTGGATACGACAAACAAAAAAGTTCAGTATAATAAGCGTCGAAAAAACAACGTAGTAATACTGCAACACAGCGCTAAGGCTACTAGTAGTAGGAGAACAAGAGTCACGTGTTGGTGTCTAGCGTATGCTCTGCGAACTACCGAGGTCACTTTACGTATATCTGCTCGTTTTACATGTATCTGCTTGTATTGCATCTTCTGATGCAATATCAGTACAACCAGCGCGAAACTTTATGCTGTATCTCTTATTGTTGTATTACCTTGATGGATAACATAAAAATTAATGCGTCGACTGCTTTTCTTTATTATCTAATTATATAATCCTGAGCCAAAATAAGAAGCAGTCCCCGGCTTCATGGAAAGAGTACTCAGCTCTTTCACTTCCAGTTCCTACATAACTCTACTCAACAAAACTACGCACCTGATGAAGGCTAGTGTAGCAACTTGTGTCCCAACTTATGTTGTCTCTTGCTCCTCAGATGGCGGATTGGCACTCGAGTCTTCGTCATACTTTGCGACTTCCCCACCATCAAGAAAGTCTACAACCATCCCGACGCGCAGGACCGCCCTGACTTCTACAGCTTCAAAATTTTCACCAGAAATAGAAATTTGGGTGAGTTCAGCTGTTGTAATGAAGAGCATAAAGTGGGCATATCGCTACAGTCTACAGTGTGCAGTGTGAAGCTATGTTTGATGCAAACTACAATAGTCTAAATTATATGAGAAGTGTCTCCACTGAGGAAGAACAAATACGGGTAAGCCATATAAGAATTAGCAAATTTAGGGGAACGGGGTGGGGGTACTTTGTGACGTCACCGGTGCCGTGCGACTGTTCACCTCGTTCTACAAAAAATTAAGCATGCAGTCATTCCTCTTCATCAGCACCAAAATCTGGCCATTTGTGCCTGTTGATTAGAATAACAGCTTCTGTAATTTTCTTGAAGATCAGTCTGTAACTTTTTGAGCTATGTTCTGATGAACATTTGCACATATAGTAGTCAAACGGACAAACCGATCATCGTCAAAATTTCATCATTTGTGTTTTTCACATTACCCAACTATTTTTAAAAAAATCATAAGAATAGTACTTATTGAATTACATTGCTAACAAACGTTCTGAAAAAATATTAGTCTAACACACAAACATACGAACCGATCATCGCCAAAAGTTAGTCAATTATGTTTTTTAACACATCAAACGATTCCTGTAAAATTCGTGAAGATCCATTGCATAACTTTTGAGTTATATTACTAACAAACATGAAATCAAACATAGAGGCAAACTAACAAATTAACGGACGAGCATCTGATGATAAAATTTGATCATTTACTCCTCGTGATATGCTAAACAACTCAAGTAAATTTCATAAAAATCCGTCCATAACTTTTTGATTTATGGTACAAGGAAGAATAAGGCAAACACCCAAATAGTTGAGCGGATCTTCATCAAAAGTTAATCATCTGTTCCTCCTAACATGCCTAACAACCGCTGTAAATTTTGTAATGATCTGCCCATAACTTTTTAAGTTATCTTGGTGACAGACAAACAGATACACAGAATAACAGACAGACAAATAGACAAACACGACAAAGCATTACCTCCTTGGCGCAGGTAATTAGACAGACAATCAGACTGACAAACCACACAGACAAAGAAACAAAAACATTACCCTCTTGGCGAAGGTAATTACTATCTGTCTAGCTTCCCGGTAATGTTCTTATACCCCGATCTTACCTGTTTCTCGCTTGCAGACTTGAGTGGGAAAAAATAATTCTCTTTCTCTTTATTTGTTAAAGTAAATTTTACAAAATTTTCAATGTATATTCTTTGCTGGTATTACATACAGCCGTTGCGAACGCTGACTTCTTGCTGCTTTCGTCTCTGAGTGGGTGGGTGGAGCGGCAGTTCATAACGGTAATGTTTAATCTAATATAGATTTCAGTGCCGCTTGCTTCGTCCACCATACGTTGTCGCTTTGACTCACTTAACTTCCTGTCCATTGCCCTTCACTGTAGATAAACTCACTGGAATACTTTATGCCAGTACAATCTATGCCATATGTCACTTCTTTTTATAATGACAGATGGCTTTCATTCATCTGTCATATGTCCTAATTAGTTCTATTCTTGAAAACAAAGTACGCAATCCCAAACAGTGAGACATTAGGAATTTGGTGAGTGCTTTGAGCAACCAGGAGTGTTCCTAATCATTATTATTTTTGCCACTTAGGGCTGTTCAACGTGAACGGCGACATGTGGCACGAGGGTCGCCGGTTCACAATTCGCCACCTGAGGGACCGAGGGATGGGCAGGTCCTCGCTGGAGCCCAACGTGGCCCTCGAAGTCGAGGGCCTCATCGAGCACTTCAAGAAGTTTACGGACAAGCCGACGGAGGTGCCCATGACGCTCTCCACTGCCATCCTCAACGTTATTTGGAAGATGGTTGCCGGTATGAACCTAGGTGCTAGAGGGTCAGTTTAATATACTCGAGATGAAATTTAGATTTGTGCAGTGAAAGATGTGAAAAGTTCACTGCTGCTGCGTACTGTGTTCACACTGGAGGAGGAGCGGCTCTTTACCGGGAGCTTTATGGGCTGGTAATTTATATTTAGGAGCTTCACGTATTGACCGCCAGTACTAAGGTGCTACTACAGTATCCTTCAATTGCAGTAAAGTTGGATGCAGTGTAACCCGCTGCATTTTTCTCAAACCCTCCCCTATTTAGTCTCTTCAGGACTTCTGGTCTGAATGAGGCGCGTTCCCACATTGCAGTGGCAACGTGGACCGGTCCGGCAGCACTCGGGTGGAGGTCCGAAGCGCCTTCTCCACGCGATCGAAAAGGTGGCGCGCTTAAGCTCCGTTGTAGACTATCCAACAAGAAATTGGAGCAACGGCAAAAGCAGTGCCTCAGCTTACGAATATTCATTTAGTGGGCGACCCACCATAATTCCACTAAGTAAAAAGATTTTTTTTTGCGCATGCCTTCAGGGCTATCATATTGGATAAGATTGAAGCAACAGCAGCAAATTGATGAGACTTAAGTGGTATCTGCAGTGCAAAAGTCTCCATCCAATTATGCCAATTTTCCACTCTTATGTAGTACTTTCACATGTTGCCTTCATGAAAAATACATTGTCAGTCTCCCGTAGAAACAGCATTAGTTAAAATTTCGCTTATGAAATGCGCATCAAGCTTTAATAGTGCGAATTATTGCAACCTGGTAGGCAAAATCTTGTCAATGGTTTCGGAGGTGCTGCTGGGGCAATTGGGTGTATTTGACCGAACGGTTACCATGTCAGACAAAGCCCAGTTAGACAAAAGCGTAACTTTGGGCTGAGTGAGCAGCACTGTATGCTGTTTACCGTGAGGTAGGGCCCACACTAAAGTTTGAGGGGTAATTTCAAATATTGGCGAAAGCCCTCATAATGGCTGTGAAATTCTTGTTTCTGTTATCGAGAGTAGGTAGCTATACAAGTAGGGTTCACTCAACTGTATCATCCTGTGTAGTGAGCAGATAAAAATTAACAACGATTATTTTTGATTTCCCTTAAATATCTGTGTAAGTTAGTCCTAACATTTTTAACATCTTATTACAGAGATAAGATGACCGTCGCATGACCTACCCAATGGTAACTCTAATGTTTTACCAACTATTGCACTATTGGATACTACGGCTGTGCTGCTGAAGCTTTGGTAGCCTAGTAATTACCTCCGCCAAGGAGGTTATGTTTTCGCCGTGTTTGTCTGTCTGTCTGTCTGTTTGTCTGTTTGTCTGTCACCAAGATAACTCAAAAAGTTATGAACCGATTTGAATGAAATTTGCAGGGATTGTTAGGTATGTTGGGAGGAACAGATGATTAACTTTTGGTGAAGATATGTCCATCCGTTTGTTTGTTTGTTTGTCTGCGTCATTTTTCTCGATGCCATAACTCAAAAAGTT
>LQNS02278091.1:75175977-75193032 GCA_001587735.2 Parhyale hawaiensis | reverse complement strand
GCTATTTTCGATAAACAATTGAAAGACTATAGTGATAAAGTTAAAAAAGATAAACTATGGAGTGAAGTGTCTGAGGCTATGCAAGATGGCTGGGAAGAGATGGTAGAAGAGGAAAAAAAAAATAGGTAAGTTATTTTTCAATGTTTATTTAAGTAAACATATATACATATTAGTTTACGAATGTTCCTTGGTAACTTATCGCTTTTGCGGCAGAAAACCCCTCGCGTGCACCCATGCTAAAAATTAAGCGGCTATACGGCCGCAGCGGTCGAAGTCACAGCACTTTGCGAATGATGTGCGCTGTTCCAAGCAGAGCGATTTTCTGAAAGGTTCCTGGGTGGAGATGGCCGCACTTCAGCTCTCACAGGGCAGTCTTGAATTTTTTTTTATTATTATTACTATGCAGAGGTGGAATGACTACCGGTGCATCTGGTGGCAAGTACTCCTAAAACTCCTTAAGTCAATACTCGTCCATGAAACACTCACAGAATCCTTCTAGGCAATAATTCAAAAGTGAAACGCTGAGAAATAAACCACAGAGGGCTATAAATCATAAAAAGTTCTCTTAAAAATTGCACACGACAGATTAACTCACGTGTAACTATAAAGATCTAACCGTTTCCAACAACTCTTGAGCTCATTTGCATCGTAGGATTTCAGATCTTGACTAAACTATAACTTCTCTCGGTACCGGACTTCATTCCTGCCAATTATGTTGCAGGGGGGGGGGGGCACCGCTAACTTCCTTACTCTAGGATCTATTATAAAGTATTAGGCAATGGTCCTTTCAAAGTAGTTTCCAACTTAGGTTGCTAGAAATTACAGTCTGGAGTACCAGTACCAGACGTGGTACGTCCGGTTCCACTATTGGGTGCGGCTCTTACGGATTATAACGGCAAATGCACTTCCGGTGTAGCGAGGGTCAGGCAGGTGCGTACCGAAATAGGCGGGGCCCGGGAAACCGGATATGGGCAGAGTTAAGGCAGGAATTAAAAGTTCCATCATCTCCCGGCATTATCCTCTACTAATACCTTTCATATTTCTTTTTTGTTACTTCAGGTTTTACCGGTAATAGTTTCTTCTTGCACCTCTGAACATGTTAGATGTTTGTAATACTGGTCAGCATTATTACTTTTAACCCTAGGTATTTTCTTCTTTCATCGTAGACGGAACCAGCAACAGTTCTGTTACGAATCTGTAAAATGTGATTAGGTTACCAGCAATAAAAATGTTCAAATTTCTAAAGAGCCGTGTGTGAGTTATTCTTGAATAGAGGGCGTTAGCCTACAGTTCCGTACAAGTCGCACCCGCGCAGCACAGTGTGCAGGCGGTACACACTATCCTGCAAAGTGCATTGTGGTAAAAGGTTTTGTTGCACCCTCATAAATGTAGTTAGGTGCCACCAAAAATGTTACCAAAACGCTTGTCATCAAACCAGTCAGCTTCGTAAGTATTGCTATACTGTGTCCATTTTATCAAGGCAGTTTGGCCATGGTCAAACTCCTCCACAGCGTTGCCAATTCTATGCGCATTTCCGCGATTTTGTTCGGCCTATATCTTAGCCCGGCCCGCTACCTGCATATAGTGAAATCTCAGAAATACCCATAAAATTGGCAACGCTGTAGAGGATTTGGACCATGACCAAACTGCCTTGATAAAATGGACGGAGTACAGTATAATATCCGCTATAACTTAACAGATAAATAAATAAATAAATGAACTACAAATATATCATACAAGCTCATCACTAGATTTAGAATGAAACAAAAGAGTTACTAACATTATCCAAAACAATTAAGGCCCACCGTACTGCTTACGAAGAACAAAAACTTGTCGTGTGAAACCGGCTTTATGCTCACCTGATGATGATGCTGGGAGGCACAAGATCGCCCGGTGGGGCGGCGGTCGCTCTGCTCGCAAGCGTCGTGTTCACAAAATGCATTTCTATGACCGAATCTTTCGTCGTGTTGTCGTTGCCGGTTTTAGGCGCCATTGTGTCGATGTGCGCGTCGTAGCCAAAGTTCAGCGAAAAGATGTAGGTGATCTGCAACGTTTTATTTATTTCTGTAGGTACAATTGTGTGGCCGGCATGAGAGTGCCCGTGCTTGAGGTAGATATATCAAAGCTTATTGACAGCCGTGTATGCTAAGTTCTGATCCAAATATCGTTCGCTAAACCAATTAGCTAATGTGCGGCATGAAATGATTTCGCCGTAACTTTTTGTCTGTCAGACTATTATTAATAAAAGATATAATATGTACCAGACAAAAAAAAGGTACAATAGAGAATGGGAATAAATGAGCAAGAAAGCCTTTATACAAACTTAGTCATAAATAAATTTCAAAGGTTGTACAAAATCATATCCCCATGAAGATAAAGTGGACCAAAAGTTTGGTTACTTAAAATATAAAGAAACTTTTTTCCACATAAATGCAACTGATGCTGAACAGTAGAACATTATGATCTTGTTATGAAGCTTGTTGGATTAGCTGCGTCAAATGAGTCTATCCAAGTGTTAAAGAAATACGTGTTCGGAAGACATCGATTTAGCTTCAAAATTATGTTTCTGAGACTTGACTTGTCCGAAACTCTACACAGCTGTTCTGGTTTCACCTCTTGAATCGGCTTTCAGTCGTTAACACTCATGCAAGTACTCTTGAAACTTCTGAAATCTAAAGTTTCTTCGTAAAAAGAAGCTCCCAGCTTTCTGAAGCGAACTGTTATCAATTGCAACACGATTCAAATGGCGAAGCCAATATTCCTGCCCGAGGTCCCGGACAAGCCAAGTCCAGTGGGCTTGGCATAGGTTGAGTTTGACGAGCCAGTTCATGAAGACTTAACAATTCTATTTTGCCCCTGGTTCCCGTACTTCCTGTTCGTAGCTCTGCAGCGTCTCGATGTCGTTGTAGAAGTAGAATGGAACCTCATCTTCGGATCTGATCACGAAGATCTGTACTATTCCATGGTCCCGGTGCTCCTCTGCGTAAATACAAAGGCTGAAATAATCCTTTGTAATTATATTACCAACAACTAACAGCGCTCATAAGAAGCGTTTTTATTAGGACATTATTACCTCCGGCAAGGAGTCATGTTTTCGTTGAGTTTGTTTATCACCGATATAACTTAATAAGTTATGGACGGATCCTTACGAAATTTACAGAGATTGTTAGGCATGTTAGGAGAAACAGCTAGATAATTAACTGTTAGTAAAGATCCGTTCATCCCTTTGTTAGTTTTTCTGTCAGCCTTTTTTTCTTAACTATAATATTTAGTTGAGTTGTTAGGTATGTCAAAAAAAGTCAATTACCAAATTTTTTGAACGATCTGTTTGGTCGTTTGCTTTTCGCCTCTGTGGTTGATTTTCTGCTTGTCAGTAAAATAACTCAAGAAGCTTTGAATGGCTTTTTAGAAATTTACAGGAATGGTTAGATATGTTAAAAGATATAAATGATCAAAGTTTGGTGTTGATAGGTTCGTTCAGTGGTGTGTTTGACTAATATTTGTCAAAATGTTTGCTAGAACATGACTCAAAAAGTACCAACCGATCTTTAAAAAATTCCAGAAGCTATTATTGTGGCCAAAACACACATATGACCAGATTGTGGTGCTGATAAGAAAGAAATTAGAGTTTAAGAATCAATTTAAAATTTTCATTAACGTTGCCGTTCTTGCTGGAGGTGAGCGCTCTCAGAGTGCTGCAGGTAACAGTAGTATTATTATAATATTGAGTTGTTTAAACTTACGTTTCCACAACAAATGTGATCTCACAGAAGACGACAGAAAGACCACGTACATAGTATGTCGATAGAAACGTAGAACGGAACCCACGCACGAGGGTGTTCCCACATAGGATAAACTCGCATGCTACCAGAAAGTCAAGAAAGACGAGGTAGAAAACAGGAAAGTAACATCAGTAAGTGTATGAAAACGGAAGGTAGCAAAGTGGGCACGAAAGACAGACGTCCCGAAAGCCTTGCTAAAAGCTACGGTAATCAACAGATATATTACTAGGGCACTCAAGCACTGCTGACAGGATTGACAGCAACATAAGTCTGATACTAAGCACACTTTCTGCCCAGCTACCGCCATCATTGTTCATGAAGTTAAGTCTGCAAGAATCTGCGTCGCTTGTTCTGTTTTGCTGTTTTAGTTTGCTTTAATAATTTTCAAAAAGTTTTCTACTGTGTTTTAGTAGCTGCTATACATGAGCTCGTCGATTTGTGTCTTTCTTGGCTAGTCACTACCAGAACTTGCAGCAACACCCGGCTGATGTTAGTTCACTCAGTCATGAGCTTAGGAAAGCTTGAAACCTGTGTACTGCGTAGCAGTAAAGCGTTACATTACGTAAAACTCTAAAGCGACCGAAGCTGCGGTATAATGATTCATTACTAAAACAATGAGTATCATGGAAGCTCAATTCGCCAGCCATTTTAAATTATAGGTGATTGACGTCAATAAATCCGGTACGTTACCGTCATAACTATGACATATTCTACCTATTTCATAGCTCTCGCTATCTGCACCTGTCGTTTTGATGGATTTAGGCAACCACGCAGGAGACTGACAGTGTCCCCAGAGCGAGAGCGGTAGCGATATTTATCACTGCGAACGAAGTGAGGGAGGTAATAATGTTTTCAATGAAGATTTTAGTATATATATACATATATTCTGGTTGTAGATGGGGTACATACAAATGCTTAGTCGTTTTTTAAACCATCCATCCTGCTCACTTCAGCTACTGCACTAAGTACAGGCACGCAGAAGTGTCGAAAGCGACAGTTTACAACCTGTACGGGTTTCAATAGGTGGCACATCTGCATGGTGTGGAGTCTGCCATATAGATGTGCCACCTTTTCAGAAAGCACAGGTTGTAAACTGTCGCTTTCGGCACTTCTGTGTGTCTGTACTTAGTGCGGCAGCTGGAGTGAACATTTGTATTAGATGATGAAACATTTGTATTAGATAAAATGTCATTTGTAACTTTTGTGAAACCGGTATCATATTTACATATTTATGTGATAACCAATGCAAATTTTCAAGATGTCAACGAAATATTCTTCATCATCTTCAATCATCCCACCTGATGAGCTGAGGTTACAGCGAAACGCGTCGTGGGTAATAAAATTTCAACGAAATTATTTGTTTCTAATCTAATTCTTCAATATATATATACTAAAGGAGTTTTCCAAAGTGTTCTGGGTTTTCTTATTTAATTAATATACCCAAGCTTTCGAACTATTAAACATAGTCCGTCTTCAGGGGAACGAAACTTCATTCTCATCAGCAGAACTACGAAGTTAGTTTAGGAAAGCTGTATCACGGGCACCGATAAAGAAAAAAATTACTAATAATATACCGCAAAACAAGAAAATTTAGAGCACAGAATGAAGGTTCATTTCTTGTGAGATCAGAGAACATGACAGTAAGTTTCAGAAAATTAAACATGCCTCTTATATGAATTTGGATTACAGTGAGGGTAAAAAGCTTCTAGAAGTCGTCTCGATTTTGGATTTGATTCACTGCATAATAATTTTGGAGTTAAATCCAAAATCGAGACGACTTCTAGAAGCTTTTTACTCTCACTGTAATCCAAATTCATTTGAGAGGCGTGTTTAATTTTCTGAAGCTTACTGCCATGTTCTTTGATCTCACAAGAAATGAACCTTCATTCTATACTCTAAATTTTCTTGTTTTGCGGTATCTTTACCTCCGCCAAGGAGGACATGTTTTCGTCGGCTTTGTCTGTCTGTCTATTATTCTGTCTGTCTGTCTGCCACCAAGATAACTAAAAAAATTATTGACGGATTTGGACGAAATTAACATGGTTTGCTAGGTTTGTTGAGAGAAATAGATGATTAACTTTAAGCGAAGATCCGTCTATTCGTTTATCTGCCTAATTTTTCTCAGTGCCCTAACTCAAATAGTTATGAACGAATTTTAATCAAATTTACACGAGTTATTAGGCATATTACGAAGAGTAAATGACCAAATTTTTTGAGTGATCTGTACGTTCGTTCGTTTGTCCCTTTTTTAATTTTATGCTTGTTAGCACAATAACTCAAAAAACTATGAATGGATCTTTATGAAATATATAGAAGTTGTTAGTAATGGTAAAAGACATAAATGATTAAATTTTAATGCAGATCGATCGGTTCGTTTGTATGTTTGATTCATGTTTGTCTAAATGCTTGTTAGCAGCATAACTCAATAAGTTGTGAGCGGATCTCCAAAAAAATTACTGAATCTGTTAACATTGTTGAAGGGCACAAATGATTAGATTTTGGTGTTCATACAAAGAAAATCATGGTCTGAGAACCAGTTTTATTTTTTCGTAACCGTTGCCTTGCTAGTCGGAGGTATGCGCTCTCAGAATGCTCTAGTATTAGTAATTTTTTCTTTATAGGTAGCCATGTTACAGCTTTCCTAAATTAACTTCGTAGTTCTTCTGATGAGTATGAAGTTTCGCTTTCCTGAAGACGGACTATGTGTAATTGTTCGAAAACTTGGGGTACATTAATTAAACAAGAAAACTCAGAACATTTTGGAAAACTCGTTTAGTATGATTGCACCTGGGTGTCAGTAAATATTTAAAGAGATTCATATCTATGTATCTGTTTGTCTGTCCACCCTAAAGTGGTAGAAGGAGTTGAGCAATGTTCATATTTTTTTGCAGGAAGTCTGGTTGGTTGACCTAGATGTGACACAAGCCAAAAAGCTAGAATTAGCTTGCCATAAAAAATGACGGCGATGAATTTTGGTTTCTGTCCACCCAACAAGACGCAGAAGGAGTTGAGTCATAATAATAACTTCTTTCAGGAAGTCAGGCGGGTTGTCTGAGATGTGGAAAATAACAAAAATTTTGAGTTAGCTGGCCATCAAAAATGACAGCGATGAATCTGTAACTTAATCCGAGAAGAAGCAGGAGCTGGAAAATGTTCATAAATTTTTGTAGGGTGTCAGGTACTTAGACTTAAATGTGGACAATGCCAAAAAGTTGAAGTTAGCTAACCATAAAAAATGAAAGCGCTGAATTTGCCTCCGACCGCGGGTGATGGTCATGGGCCACGAGGCGTTCTAGTTTCGTTTTGAATATATATATATATATATATATGCAAGTTTTACTTTGGAGAGCTACTACACAGCATCGGCAATGATGATTGTGTAAAATGTTTTCGAGACCTGGAAAGGGTTAATAAATGTATTATTAACACAGAGTTCTCTGTCGCCTTCAATAAAANTATATATATATATATATATGCAGGTTTCGTTAAACCGTAGATGACTACTGGCTTTTATCAACTTCTGAGATTCCTTCTCGACGCATCGATACTTCGATTTAGCTTCTAGAGTGCATACGTGCAGGATAATGAAAGACATCCATTGCATTAAAAAGGCGGTGGGCGCCATATTGGAAGAGAGAGCGCAACGTTTCGAACTCTACGCGTTCATAATCATGCTGAGACTGGGACCAGTAATGATCTGCTGCCCCGATACACTAATATATATAAATACATATATGTATTTGTTTGTCTGTCCACCCAAAAAGAGGAGACGGTGTTGAGTATTATTAATAATTTTTTGAAGGGAGTCAGGTGGGTTGACCTAAACGTGAAAAAATCGAAACTCTAGTGTAAGCTGGCGATATAAAAGATATATCATTATGAGTGAAACGCAATTGCAGATGGCCTGTTTCGTAAATTTAAATGAAGTTAGTTGCAATTTATAACACACAAGTATATTTTAAACCACTAAGTCGTGTAATCCTGATAACCAATGGTATTTCAGCACCCATAAAAACCAGGGGACACTTGCACACACTAACGCCTGGAAAGTAAACAAGAACTATGAACATACCGGTCTCGGCCTTGTCAGTAACGGAGATGTTGAACAGACAATAGCCGGTGAGCGAAGACGGGTCTGTTTGTAGCCAAACGATGCCATGAGTGGCGTTGTCGTCCACCCTGTGGGGTGAGAGTCATTCTAGTGGGTGTTCTTAATATGAGTATTTTGCACTACTAATGTGCTATATGGTACTATTAGGAAGCAGACTCCGATATACAAGCGCATTCTCTCAGACAATTTTGCCATGTGAGGCCGGCACTTATCCACAGACACTGTTGCCATATGAGGCCAACACTCACGCAAAGACGTTGTTGCCATATGACGCGTCCGGTTCCCAGAAGAAGTCGCTTGTCTTCTCGAAAGTAAGCGTCTCGTTGAGGTCTTTGTCTGTGGCCTGCAATAAAGTATAAAAGCCTTACTCTGAGGAGGAAATCTCTGAAAATCCGCCTCCTAATTTTCCTATCCCCATGATTTATTGATGAGCAGTCAAATGGCAGATCATATTTTCGTTAGATACGTTAGTAGCACCAGTTAGACTGGTTCTGTCTCTCGATCTTACCTCTGCCAAAGAGTTGATGTTTTTGTCGAGTTTGTCTATTTGTCTGTGAATCGGTTTACGTCACGATCTCCCGCATCCCCAAAGTAAGGATTATGAGCTGGATGGTGCCCAGCAAATGCCAGGACTTTCGCTGGAGCTTGTCTATATCCAAGATAATTAAAAAAATTATAGGCAGATCTTTACGAAATTTACAGGGATTATTTTAAATGTAAAACCCGGTGCCCACTTGACATATTTCGTTGGCTTTATCAGCGTATATAGAGGCAACTCAACTAAACTGCTTACGTTGCCGTGGCACGGTTTCAACTTGGACAAAAACTTTATGAAAATTTCAACCGTTCGTTTCTTCAATTTTTGCTCTCTAGCTGATGCTAATGGTGAACTTCCAATTATCCCTCTCAATTATGAGCAGTTTAAACCCATAATCCAGAATACGCTGTTCATAGGCGTTAAGCTGAAATTAGGGTCACGACTACGCCGTCAGATTAGTTGCGTTGGCACTAGGCTGCCAGTGACAACAAAAGTTGTCAAGTAGATACGGGGCTTTAGGAGGAACAGATGAATAACTTCTGGTGGAGATTTCTTCCACCATTTGTTTGTCTGCCTCTTATTCACAGGACCATAACTCAAAAAGTTGTGGATAGATTTTCATGAAACTTATATCAGTTCTTAGGTATATCACGAAGAGAAATTGGCCAAATTTTTGTGATGATCTGTTTGTCTGTCTCTGATTGAATTTATGTTTGTAAGTAATATAACTAAAAAACTTATGAACGGATTTTTATGAAATTTACAAAAATTGTTTGAAATGTTAAAAATTATGAATGATGATGTAGATTGGTTTGTCGGTTTGTGTGTTTGACTAATATTTGGTCAAAATATTTTTGAGAACATCTCTCAAATAGTTACCGATGGATCTTCAAGAAAGTTAGACCAGTTGTTGTAGCAGTCAAAAGGCGTAAATAACCAGATTTTGATACGGATAAATAGAAAATCGTACTTTCAACACGAATTTATATTTTTCGTTAATGTTGCCTTGCTTGTCGGAGGGATGCGCTCTCAGAGTGCTCTAGTTTATGTTATCTTTGGTTAGACTGACATCCTGCGGCTCCATTGCGTCTGAGTGATGAGTGTCGAGTGAGCGAAATATACAGTAACTGTATCGGTAGGGACTGTACTGGGTGAGTTTTCCAATTCACCGGCGCTATTATTTAAACATTGGCGTATGGAGCGCCTACATTGCCCGATACATGGCAGTAAATAACAAATAAACATTCCCCTGAAGGAAATTTCAGCATGGAATATCCACAATCTCCAGTGTTCGGCAGTAACTAACGGAAGAAATTTTTACCGCGGCAAAAATGTCCAATACAGTGGGTCCATAATCTTTTAGGAAGAAGATAGTGGAACAAACGCTACCCCTAAACCAAAATATGGGCCTGTTAGAAGACTTACAAACAAGTACGCAGCTTCCTGAGAAGAGCTGCCGGTCTGCAGAACACTACCGAAGAATGTAGGAGCGGTGAACACAGGAGGGTTGTCGTTGATGTCCATGAGCACGATGGTGACCTGGGGGTAGAACATTCAAGGGCAGTGAATGGAAAAAGAGCTTCCTTTGGAAGAATACATGAACGTGAATTTGCGTTGCATTTTTCCCAACGATAAAGTTTCAGGTACAAAGTGACGTTTCTCTCCATGAGGCTGAGCGCTCCCCTAGTGTAACGATAGGCACAGGTGAAGTGGAAGCAGAGTAATTGATGATTGAAGAGAATATTATGCATAGAAATAGCGTGTAAATTGTTTTCTGCACCAGTTGTGGCCTGTAGCCTCGCTGTAGCTGTAACTCTTGTGGTGTTACCTGTACAATTTCTACTGCATGTCGGTAACTGTAGTGACGTTGCCGATACAGTTATCTATTGCATGTTAGTAACTGTAATTGTGTTGCCTGCACAGTTACCTGCAGCATATCGGTGTCATCAGGAATATCTCCAGGATAATCGTCGGGTGGATTATTTGTGTTCTTCGCTTTCACCATCACCGTGTATTCTCCTTGGTCATCATCGCGGTCCAGTTCAAATTTGGGCTTCAGCACGGGCACCGTTGGTTCAGGTATCCCGAACTTATCATTCGCCCCACCTGTGAACAGCACATTAGTTTAATAATTATTTATTACTCAGCAGCAGGCGAGTGCATGCTGGGATACTGGCACAAGCTAGAATTAGGGAGGGTCGGGGGCGTAGGTCGCTGCATAGAGCTTTCCGTCGCCGACGCCATCACGATTTGCACTCGACTGCAGCCGTACGCGCATCTGGAGCAAGATGGCATATATATGTAGCAGGAACCAGTGCTAGCAGGTTTCCCAGTTGGAGCACAAGAAAGAAACACAATTGCTGCATGGAGTGCTCACGACCTGGGAGAGAAGTTAGTCTTGCCCGTAAGACAGAAACACAGAGTGCATGAAAACAGCCTTTACAGGTGCTTCGGAGAAACTGAACAAAGTTATAGTTACGCGATACACAGTACAAAAAACGTTTGATTATAAACACGATGTGGCATATTGAGTGGCATACCTGAGATTCAAGCATACATAATATCAGAGCTGGAATTCGGTATTTTTTTCTGTACCGCCGGTATCGCTTTTCGGTAGATAAAAACGTGTCATTCGGTTTGGTATTTCGGTTGATTTCCCAAAAAAAATATACCGAATGACTCGGTATTTGTTTCGGTATTATCATTAAAACTTCGCGCCCGGGCCCCCACGGACAGGAAGCATAACTCAAATGCAGCACTTTGCAACACCGGGAACCCCGAAATGCTGCTAAAGAAATCCAACAAACAGCCATTTACAGCTGACTTGAACGCCTGCAGGCCAACACGACCGAAAGCAGGTAACGGCAATGAGTTAAAAACCCTAACAGTCCAGGGTACGAAGTACCGAGAACTGATTAGTTGAGCACCTAACATTCTCCAACGTTAAAGAGTGCGTATCGACCGCACCAAAACTAATTCTGCTAGAGACTTTGAAGGCAGGGACAGAAAAATACAACCAATGACTCTCATTATTGTACACCTTCTAAAGCTACAGAGTTCAGCCACTCCTCTCCTGTAGGACAGGCTCACCAGATCATCATCCGAGCACAGCCTGCTGGCCGTACTAACAAGTCAGTCCAACAGACGTAAGTGACTGTCAGCAACTGAAACCTAGACCGGTGAGCAATACTCTAACACAGGCAGCAAAAGAGCATTAGAGCATCTGCGGACTACCTCACTGTCACGAAACACAAAATTCACTTCCGCAGGAGCCCAATCTTACTGGAAACACTTGACACCAGTCGCTTAATATGAAGTTCAAAAGTAAGCTTCCCATCAAAGACAACACCAAGAATCTCCAAGGAGCTAGACTCCTGAAGCAAAGGGTCATCTAGCTCCAGATGTGGATGCTGAGGTACAAGTGTACGAGACCGACTGATAATAATCAACTTTGTCTTACTGGTATTTAGCATCATACACCAGGCCGAGCATCATGCACTAATGCGTGACAAATCCCTATTCAGAGACTGGGCGACAGCATTACGCGTGCGAGGAGCAGGTATCACTGCTATCAAAGAAGGATCGTCAGCATAGTTAATCAGCGTGTTTTCCAGCGAAGAAAACATGTCACTAGTATGCAGAACGAACAACAGCGGGCCAAGTACGCTACCCTAAGGGACGTCAAACTCCACCGCGACTGAGGCACTCAGAACGCCGTTCACAGACACACTCTGCGTTCGCACAGAAACAGAATCACGAATGATTGACAGAATCCTACCACCTACACTAAACGACTCCAGCTTGTATAATAGACCCCTGTGGTTGACCCTGTCAACCTGCTAAAGTCCAACTGTACAAGGCGTGCCACAAACCGATAATCCAACGTAGACTGTACATGGTGTGGCACCAACAACAAGGCGTCACAACAACCCAAACCAGTTCAATACGCAAGCTGACCAGCAGGCAGCAAATCCGTAGCCTCAGCAAAACGACCAAGCTTACAGGCAACTAACATTATCGACAAAATGGGCGTCATCGTAATGGGCCGGTAGTTGGCGACATGGAGCGACACTGGACCCTTGGGAATGGGTGTAACATTCCCAGTACGTCAACTACGGGGAAAATATCCCATCCGTATTAGGCGCCGGTAGATCACTGCTAGCTTAGAAGCAAGAATGTCAACAAGCTGCTTATAATACTAAGGAAACATGCCCACCGGGCATGTAGACTTAGAAAAATTTCTTATATACATGTATATTAAAGAAGCACCTTTAAAGGCCTTTTAATACATTGTAGAGCCTATAGAACACTTATTTGAAGCCTTTAATCATATTTGTTTGTATAACCTGTTATTGAAAATGAAAAGAATATTTGATGGCCAGATTAAAATCTGTTGACCCCTATATTTGTAGTATGAAATTAACCTTAGTTTATTATTTCAATCTTCCAATTAGTTAGACTCTTCTTTAACAAGAGTGATATTTGTATACAAATAATATATAGTTGTCATATGCTCTAGAATTTCTTTTATAGCTTCCCTTGAAGCAATAAAGCGTTATATTCTAAAACTACTTGCTCTATAACTCAAGCTGTAATCCTTATAATTATCATGTGTTGAATTTAGCCTGGATGGCTAATATCATCCTCTGATAGTTTTAAGTTTTTCTATCAAGAGAAATATATGAACGTGAATGTCAATGTTTTTGTTGTAGGTCGTGCTCTATGGTATCGCCATACCCATTGCATATTACATGCAATAGTATCAAACTCATCAGATGTAATAGTATTAAGCCATAAACACTTCTCCTCGAGGAGAAATAAATGTACTCTCTTATTTTAATTATCTACTACATTTGGCGCCCAATCAATCATGCCCTTCGTGTAGTACATACTACCTCATCAATACAGGGAAGTATTCAATGATGTATACTCTAGTACCTATGAAGAACGAGATGATGTAGGATATCGTAAAGGCTCTTAAAAACCCCCAATGTAGAGTCTACGCTACGTACAGTATGTAGAAACTGAGGAGCTATGAAATAGCTTAAGATTTCATAAACGTCGAAACTGACCAACAATAAAGTAGTATATGATGTCGTATGTTGTGCCGTCCGCGTTGTCCTCATCCGTAGCAGCTTTGAAGCGAGCCTCCTCAACTGTCTCCTCTGCAATAGTAAGAAAAGTTAGTGTTACCCATAGTACACGGTACATTAGGTGCTTTTCTCTTGTGTACAGTTTATTAGTACTACACACTATTGCAGAGCTTTGTAGAGTTGTTGCATAAGCTTTGTGTATCTGTATTGCATTGCGCAGTTTCACCTGCCATGCGCCTTGACACTCTAACCGGAAGTAGGCGTTCCGCACTAATGTTCGCAATCCTATATCCGCGAATTGTTCGGAAAGGCCAAAACCCGATTTTGGGGTAGGAGGTTCGGATTCGGACCGACGTCAAAAGAGATTCCGAGTTTCCGGTTCGGAACATCTTTTTTTGCGAATCCGAACCTCTGAATACAGGGAAAAATTCGAAAAAACGAAGACGATCAAAAATTAGTTTTCAACTTTTCTGCAGCTTACTGATGCGGTTAATGACGACTATGTATCTCTGACATCTAAAGACGTCTATGACCATTAGCATTATGTTTTACTTTATCCCTTCTCTATACTTCTGCATATTTCAGTATGGGCGTGTTGCTCTGTTTGTGTGTCTCAAATGACAACTGCTCGAAATGTGCTCGATATGCAAGCCTGTGTGACTGTGTGTATCAATGAGAAACAAAGACTATCTACTATAGTTTTCACTAACCGTGTTACACTGTTTTTCACTAATAATTCATAAGACGTCTTTTTGTGACCACCGCGCGGAGGATTCCCCCTGATCGCTCATGATTCGCGCGTTTTTGTGACCGCATTTTGACGTGATTCTGATAGCAATCAACCGTGATCAGTGGTGAGAATTGATCGCAGCGTGATTTCCTCCGCAGGCTAATCATGCGTGATGAAAGAGAGATTCCAGCCATTGAACAGTAACAATTAAAAATTTGAAATGCAAAGTCGGGATGTTTTCTTATATTTAGGGATAAATTGAATAATGTTATGAGGATTGCTTGTAATATTTACTTGCAGAATTATGGTTTCCTTAGTTTTATGCCTGTGTATGTTCAAAATGCTTTCAATACTGATAGCTCAGTTATGCATTGGCTTCAAAATAAATAAAGGCTCATAAGAAATCCATTCCCTACTATTTCCCGCAAAAATACGATGAAAATATATTTCTCGAAAACTGACATGGCGGCTCTGGTTTGTTTACAAAATCATTGGCCATTCTTGTGCTTCTCAGTGATCACGATGATCATGATCACGGTGATTCTGATCACGAGCATGGCCACAAAAAGACGCTTTTAAACGAATTGTGGGATCACTATGGTATTTTAACACAAGGCCTTTTACACCCTACCTAATATGTGGCCCACAAAGCATATTGCTATATGTATTAAAAAAAACTATATGTGTTTACAGAGGAGTTTACAAGTCTATATTGAGCCTATATTAAGCTGAAGCCAGGAGTCGCTTCTACACATTCGGACGACACCCAACTTGAGGCGTGTTGCAATCAGGCCTTCGGTGTCACGTATGCTACACCGGCCTCCGATGCGACACAGGTTGGGTAACATCGCGTGACACCGACGATAACCTTCCTAAATTTTTGAGTTACGACCTGGATAACACTGCCTTTGTTTACAAACATTGACTTTATATGATTCTCGATAATTAGTATTGAAAATGTATGACTGCCCAATATTGCTTTAATTCTAGCATGTGAAACAGTTTTGTGTAGCTTTCTCAACTTTTTATCCTAAAATGCAGCTAAAATAAGGCTCCGCCAGAAATGTATTGTTTAAGCTTGCCGAAAATTCCCCAACTCTTTGTTGGGGCGCTGAGATCGCACGTCGTATTCACTGCTGCGCGTGTAACATTGTGAGGGTAACGCCGGCGTCTGATTGCAACACGCCACAAACTTGTATGGTAATGAGATGGGTAACACTGCCTTTGCTTACAACCATTAACTTTGATGCATAACAATTGGTATTAAAAATGTACGACTGCAATATATTGCTTGAGTTCCTGCATTTGAAGCACTTCTGTGTATTTTTTTAACGCTTTGCCCTAAAATACAGCCACAATAAGGCTCCGTCAGAAATGTTTGGGTACAAGTTTTCTGCAAATTCCGCAACACTTCTTGGGGCGCTGAGATCGCTCGTCGCATTCACCGCTACACCGGGTAACACTGTGAGGGTAACGCTGTGAGGATAACACTGTGAGAGTAACACTGTGAGGGTAACGCTGTGAGGGTAACGCTGTGAGGGTAACACTGTGAGGGTAACGCTGTGAGGGTAACGCTGTGAGGGTAACACTGTGAGGGTAACACTGTGAGGGTAACGCTGTGAGGGTAACATTGTGAGGGTAACACTGTGAGGGTAACACTGTGAGGGTAACACTGTGAGGGTAACACTGTGAGGGTAACACTGTGAGGGTAACACTGTGAGGGTAACACAGTGAGGGTAACACCGTGAGTGTAACACTGTGAGGGTAACACCGTGAGGGTAACATTGTGAGGGTAACACTGTGGGGGTAACACTGTGAGGGTAACACAGTGAGGGTAACACCGTGAGGGTAACACCGTGAGGGTAACACTGTGAGGGTAACACCGGCGTCCGATTGCAGCACAAGTTGGGCGTCGTCCGAATCTGGAGAAGCGACTTCCTGGCTTCAGCTTAATATAGGCTTAATATACACGAGTAAACTCCACTGCATACACCTATAGCAATATACTATTTGAGCTATAAATTAGGAAGGATTAGATTAGATTAGACAGGCGGTAGTAGACGAACCAACAGGCCAATTTCCAAAGAGACACCGGGATTTACTGCCCGGCTCTCTATGAGCTATTGCCATTATGTTGGTAGGATGTAGAGGAATGGAGAAACGAGAGAGAAAAAATGGAAGACGAAAGAGAAAAAAGAAGGGAAAAATAAAAAAGGAACGGGGAGAAGAATTTACGCCAAAGCGATGGTCATGAATGCCCGCAAGCATGGTCGATAGCAGCTGATATGCGGAGCTTAATTATATAGATGAAGCGGAAGTGAGAAGAAGTCAGCTTAAAATGGCATGGGAAGCTTTAGCCGTTAAGTGCTTGCGACTCGTGGAGGAGGAGTTCTTAGCTGTGGAGGATGTCTCTCCTAATGTATGTCAAGACGATTTTTAAACGAGTTGACCGATTCCGCAAAAACAACGTCGGAATGGAGTCTATTCCAAATGCTGACTATGAAATATGCATAGAACTGCTGACTTAAGGTTGTTCTTCGAGCTCTATGCTTGAGTTTTTGACCGTTGTTTTGCAAGCGATCAATGGGGTCTCTTTAAAAGAGTCCCGTAATAGGTACGTCGTTGAAGCCATTCAAATACTTGAATTAGTTGCCCATTGAGTCGTCTTTGCTCGAGAGAGATCAGACCCAGTTCTTTCAGGCGACGTTCATACGACTTGTTTCTCAGCTGAGGTATCAGTTTCGTTGCTCTGCGTTGGACTCTTTCCATATTATCGATATCTTTACAGAGATGAGGCGACC
>LQNS02278091.1:75106400-75137684 GCA_001587735.2 Parhyale hawaiensis | reverse complement strand
GGTTCTTGTAGTAGAAGGTGAATTTTAACTTGAATTCCAAGTTTCTGCAGATAACGTTGTGATTGATGATGGATCTACTTAAACGTTCGTCCGTCTCGTAGGCAAGGGACATTTGGTTACTATAGAAAATTTTCAATGCAATTTTCATTGCATGCAATTTCGCGGGAATTTCTCTTTTGAAGATAGTTGTTCAAAGCATTGTCGAAGAAAACGTTCGTAAATTGAGATTGAGGCTATTACAGCATTTGAGGCAAATTTTGAGTGGAGATGGCGCCCTGATTCAACTTCTTCTTTGACGTGAAGCCTCATTTGCACTCAATAGCCTACCTAGTTCTTACTGCTCTTTAAAAATGTTTTTTAAGCATATCGCCGTGGTATATTTCAACCTAATCCATCCAACCTCCCGCTCCTGACTGGCCAGCTACTTGAGCTGCTCCCATGCACGCAACACGGTAAAATGGTTGTCGTCAAGAGCAGAAAGTTTGAGCAATAACTGTTCTTATGATTTCTCTCGCGTCATGAATACAAAACTTCTTACATTTTTGGTTAGGATTAAGAAACCAACCAACGAATGCCTAGGGTCCAACCCTCAAACACTCCGATTCGTCGATTTGACGTCATACGCTAAGTTTTAGCTTAGTCCAGTTGAGCCCTCTCGTTTCACTCTTTGCTTCCTGATTGTCCCAGTTCTTAGGGTACAGTGCCCGGTGCCTCTGCTTATCATTACGACTGTATGTATTTACAGGAACAGTAGCTAAATTGTCCCGGTACCTAGCTGTACTGTAGCTGCGTCAACGTTCCGGCAATACAAAAGACATTTAAACAGTAACTGCATAGAAGTAGAACCCATGTTGTAGCAATATCTATGCTGTAACTGTACATATGTTGTAGAAATAACTATGTTTGATCATTGTTGTCATACACACAAGTTGTACCCATGCTGTGGTGACACACTGATGTATCCTATGCGTTGATGTGAGGGGAAGTGGTTACACCACAAAGATAGTTACACAAAGTTCACTTTGCTTTTTGCCTGTTTTTCGTATTCCCAGTCGCTATGCTATCTTCTTAACTAGTAAACTATTATTATTATTGCTACTACTACTACACTCCAGGTTTAACCAGCAGCCATTTAGCTGCTCCAAGACATTGTACTTACACATATAATGATGTCATGCAGGCAGCAGACGGTATACTGAGAAGAACACTGTAACCCGGAACTTTCTCTCCATATTACAGCACGCACCTTAATTATAAAGTTATAGGTGCCACTTTCATAGTCGAAGATGTTGTTCTGAGCGTCATAGCGCGCCTTTACTCTGAAGTCCGCGACTCCATCGCCGGCGGTCGGGGAGATGGTGAGGTGGTCGTCCTCAGATGATAGAGTGAATTCTCCAGCATCTTCCTGCTCATTAATTACAAATATTACTCGTATCTGACAACATTTTTGCATAGACCCAGTGTATATCTGAATTTCGAATGAAATATTACCTAGGGGAATTACCCAATTGTCGAACTAACTCTATTTCCGAACAAACAGTTATTATTTGATAGGATTATTACTTTCACCTATCAAATAAGGTTTGTTCGGAAATAGAGTTAGTTAGGCAATTGGGTAATTCCCACAGTTTGGAATTTTACATACTGTATAATTTTATACGCAACATTTCACTACCTTCTAGGACTTAGGACTGATTGATGAAATTCGATCGAGTCTCCTTTTTACTTAACATAGCAATCTCAAAACTAGTAGCCATGAGCAACAGCAGGGCTAAGTTATTTGAATTTTGATCAGTTATAATTACAGGTCCTTTCGGTGTCCTAAAATATTATACTTGTTGCCCATCGTTAACTTGTGTTAACGAATTTCCATATTTTACTGATAAACACATTCCTTGCATCACCACAAACCGTTTGCTTCGTGTTTAAAGTTCATTTGTTGATAAGAAAACATTTAACAAATTTCAATCTAGCAGTGTAAAACCTAGTTGGCATCTGATTTGGCCGTTAGCTATAGTGTAGCTTACATACACTTCCTGTTGTAAGCCAAAGCTTCGTTATCTCAAGGAAGAATTTTAGTTTTCTAACTCTAATGAATATCGGAGCAGTGACAAATATATACAAAGGCTTTCCAAATAGTAAAGTTAAGAACGCAAAACAATAAAACTCAGAAGCCGGGGTTAAAGTTTCTCAACCTTCAGATGTCGTACTTTTCGAACTGAATAAAGATAATACAAAATTTTTTATCTCTTTATGAAGCAGAATGCATCCATACTTACGTGCATATAAAATTAGAAGCAAATCTATAGTGAACGTTGCGGAAAAATGATGTAATTGCAAATAACTTAATCGTTCTATGTCGTACACTAACGTTTGTGTTGAAAACTAATGCTAGTTCCACACTGAAAAATATCTAGCCGGTAGAAATTCTAATGGTAAATATAAAGTTGTACATAACCACAATACCAATAAAAACCTAAATGGATAAAGTCACTTAATGACACGGAAACAAACTCAAAATTCGAGAGCACTCTGAAAGCGCATACTTCCACCAAGCATGATAAAGGTAACGAAAAATGCAATATTGGCTCTGAAACCATGATTTTCTTTGTATCAACACCAACATCTGATCATTTGTGCCTCTTAATAGTATCAACAGCTTCTGCAATTTTCTTGAAGATTCGTTTATAACTTTTTGAGGTATGCTGCTAACAAACGTTGTGACAACCATAAGTCAAATACACAAACGGACCAATCGATCTGCACCAAAATTGATTCATTTATGTCTTTTAACATTACTAACAACATTTGTAAATTTTATGAGGATCCATTGATAGTTTTTTTAAGTTTTGTGCTAACAAGCACGAAATTAAACACCATAAGAAACAAACGAACAAACAAACAGATCATCCCAAAATTTTGGCCATTTTCTCTTCGTAACAAACCTAATGACTCATAAATTTCAAGAAAATCCGTCAATAACTTTTTGAATTATTGTACTAAAAACAATAGGGAGACAAATGAACAAACAAACGGATGGATAGATTTCCACCACAAGTTGATCATGTGTTACTGTTGGCATGCCTAACAATCCCTGAAAATTTTGTAAAGATCTGTTCATAACTTTTTGAATTATCTATGTGACAGACAAAGAGACACATAAATAGACAGATAAATAGACATACAGACAAACGCTACAAAAACATGGCCTCCTTGTAAAAGGTAGTAATAAAGATAATTTTACTGGTACTCTGATTGAGTGACTTGTGACCCCACATTCTAATGTCTTCATACAGAAACAAAGTAACAAAGACACTATAGAACTAGAGCACTCTGAGAGCGCATACCTCCGCCAAGTGAGCCAACGGTAGCAAAAATTTAAATTGGTTCTGAAACTATAATTTTCTTTGCATAAACTCCAAAACCTAATCATTTGTGCTTTTTTATATTAATAACAGCTTGTTCAATTTTTTTGAAGATCCGTTGATATCTTTTTGAGTTATACTGTTAACAAATGTTATGACAAATATGAGTCAAACATACAAATGAACCAACCGATCTGCACTAAAATTTGATCATTTATGTTTTTTACCATTACTAACAACTCCTACAAATTTCATAAAGATCCATTCATTATTTTTTGAGTTATTGTGCTAACAAGCAGAAAATTAAAAACGGTGACAAACGAACGAACTAACAAACGGACCATTACCAAAATTTAGTCATCTTTTTTTTGTTATATACTTTGCAACTCATGTTGATTTCATCAAAATCCATCCGTAACTTTTTGAGTTATGGCATCGAGAAAAATGACGCAGACAAACAAACAAACAAACGGATAGACATATCTTCACCAAAAGTTAATCATCTGTTCCTCCTAACATACCTAACAATCCCTGTAAATTTCATCCAAATCAGTTCATAACTTTTTGAGTTATCTTGGTGACAGACAGACAGATAAACATTCAAACAGACAGACAGACAAACAAACAAACAAGACGAAAACATAACCTCCTTGGCGGAGGTAACAATCTTAGCATTCTCTTCTACTGGCCTGCCGCCAGCCTCAGCACGCGACCCGTGGCTCCGCCGTTTTGTGCCTTGTCGAACTTAATCTGACAGCCTAGATTCTCTGACTAGTGGTGCAGTCGACTATTAGCTCTAAACACCACAACTTTTGACCATATCTGCAAGGTTATATAGAGCACAACCAAGTTGCATTCCAGATAGAAGAGGGCTTGGGAATATAAGGCTATACAGAACCTGATTTTAATACATATAGCGGTGCTTACGACATTTTGTGGAAAGCGTAATATCCATAGATATATATTTATGTACATACATTTGACGATTTTACTTACGGCGTCGAGATCAGTAACTGTGAGGTTCAACAGAGTATCGCTGTCACTTCCAGTAAGCTCATCCATCTCCACCTCGAAGTAGTCGACGGTGAACGTAGGTATATTGTCGTTCACGTCCTCGATCTGAACGTTGGTGAGCTGCAACACAGAAATTATCGTTTTTACCGCTCTCAGTCTGAGTTGATAAACTCCTACAATTTTGTTAGCTGTTAGCTCCGTGATTTGATTGCTTAACAAATCTTTTTCTGTTCGCAGCAGTCGAAATTAATGATTAGGTACACAGTCTTACCCAACATCACACTTCTGTTTAGTCCAGAAGCCCTCGAGCTACAGCAACATTAAGCCAATGCAAGTATGTGCATGCAATGGTGACCCGGACACACCATTTCTATAACAAAAGATGTGTTAGTATCTGAAAGTTATAGGCTTCTATCGGACATCTAGAGGAAGCGGCGTCAGATAATTATTATTATTATTAGATCGCACCAGACTGGCTACGTGAGAACGGAGAAACTCCATGAGGTTGACGAACCCCCATGCAATCAACCCAGCGAACGAAGTGAAAAAAGGAAAAAAGAAAGAGAAGCAATCAGGTCCGCTGTATATTCAATGAACAACAAAGGGCCCAGAACACTACCCTGTGGGACACCAGAAACCACGTCCAAAAACTCACTCCTCTTCCCACCAACAACTACACATTGACGTCTGTCATATATAAACTGACTAATTACCGCGCAAACTGAACCACCAATACCCATCAATCTCAGCATATGGAGCAGCACAAGGTGATTCACAAGATCAAATGCAGCACTGAAGTCAAGGTGTACCAACCTTGCCTCATGACCCCCGTCGAGAGCCAGCTTCAACATAATAAGGACAATTACTTAAAACATTCTAATGTGGGGATCACTCTGATCCAAACACGTGCCAGAAGCAAGAGCTCCCTGGCCTCACCTGCGTGACGTTGTTGGGAGCGTCAGCGTAGCTGCCGTTTTCGTTCAACTCAATGGCCATCACGAGCAGGTTGAAGAAGTCTTCTACTAAATCCTCCCGGTCGATGGCCTTCGCCGTGCTCACTACACCCGTGCTGGCGTCGATAGTAAAGTATCCGTCGCCGTTGCCTGCAGGAGAGTTAGGGTTCATGTCTACGGCAGAGATACTGATGGCCATGCAACCAGTAGATACCAAGCAACATGCAGTTAACAAGCAGTGGAACTACACGGCGACTTCGACAGGATGCTGCACATATGGAGTTCTCGAAGACACCACCACTGCTTTTGCAGCACTATTTGGACACTGAAGCCTGTGACATAACCGCAGCAGTCCCGGATATTTATTAAATTAAGTGCTTCACACTTACGGTAAGAAGTCCCAAATAATTAACATTTGCAAATACCTTTGCGTAAGCCTACATGAAGCAGCCTATTTCTGTTGCAGGACCAATATTAAATTCTGTCTTTTGCGTCTCTTATTGCCAGCCTACTGCCATGGTGCGCAGGATTGATTCCGAAGAGTTGTTATCAATAGACAACCTACGAATTGGATCCAACTGGGTTTATCATACTTTAGGTTCAAGTTTTCAAATACTAGGACAATGCAGAAAAAATACAGGGTACTTATAGAATTTTCAGCTGCCCCAGAACTTGATCCACAATATTAATGTCTTGAACGACTACATAGCTAGTTTCTAGTCACACTAGTGGCTTGTTACCTTATATTGAACGATGCTTGTGCACGACTTGTACTGGCTACGCATCACCGCTTTCATTCGTTACATGCACAGTTACAGTCTACAGCAAGGAATAGCGAGGACTGCACACTAAACTTACCCTCCACAATCTCGTACTGTATGGCGTGGTTCACTCCGATGTCTCTGTCTCGCGCCTGTACGCTGTACACTTCATTGATCTGCCACACATGAGAAAAGCTGAGGTTTTCACAGTTGTCCCTGAACGCTCTCTTGCATAGGTTTTACGTTTAGAATTTTAATTACAATGAAAAGATACGGAATGAAGTACAAAGCTCTAATAAGCTGGTAGAAATGGGTGCCAATTTTTTGCTTGTTGTTTCTATTATATTCTTCAACTGTTGAGTCCTCTTAACGAAGTTAAGATTTCATAATTTATCTACGATGAAAATATAAAATTTTTCTTCATCTCAGCTTCACCGAAATCAGAGTGACAAGCGTCACAATACCGTTTCAACAACTAGAAATAGTCCCTTACCACTCTTCTCTTAATATAATTTTTCGAAGTTACTTTAACGTCATCCTTATGGAACGCGCACAGCTTGGTAGCTGTGCAAGAACATCATGTGCAAGAATATTAGTATAAGACGCTGTATACTGCAATTGAAGATGGCCGTTCCTAGCCTTTCAATGCTTGAAAGGCCTACGAGGACCTTTTTTAAGGTCATACTCCTTGAGTGTAAGAATTGAAGCTTTGCTTCTGACGTTCACCCTCTCCTAAATAAAGGCTTTATTCTTTCTATTTCTTAATCTAATTAATTAACTATTGTGACTTTTTCCTTAGACCAGCACGGGAAGAAAAACTTAAAAGTGCAGCGGGGAGCTAGAGGCGTCCAAAATCTACGGTTTTGCTATCCATATTTCAATTACTGTTGATAATATTAACTGCCGACTTTGATTCAAAGCTTTATCGTCTAAGTAAACAAGAACGACAAGGAGATCAAATCTCCGGGATATCAGAAGCAAATCGAAAAAGAAACTAGTCTGTCGTACATAATAAATAGAAATAGTTGTAAAATGTTACTACTCACGATGTCATCAGACTCGTCGATATCCACCCTTGGGACGATCTGCATCCAAAATGGCGGCGAGTCGGACACATCCACAACAAAGAGCAG
The DNA here is from genome assembly GCA_001587735.2 of Parhyale hawaiensis. NCBI lineage: Eukaryota > Metazoa > Arthropoda > Malacostraca > Amphipoda > Hyalidae > Parhyale > Parhyale hawaiensis. The sequence continues at coordinate 75,130,458 of LQNS02278091.1, read as the reverse complement.
CACCGTCATGTGTGCGGAGCTGGTGGCGCCTCGCTGATCGGTTGTCTGCAAAAAAAAAATCAAAGACATCTTCACTACAGAGCTTCGGCGGAATTATTTGGTAGGTTCTTATGAACTCATTTACTCCCAGCTGTACCGTATGGAATTTTTTAATTTGAGTTAGCCACAGAGACATTTAGTGTTATTCGTACTAGCCTGTGCTTTTTGTCAAACCTAACAGAAAAATAGTTCAATAGGAAATAGAAGAACATATGATTATACGAGTACATAGGTGCGTATCCAATGTGTTATCAGTGACTCAAAGAACTCAGTTGAGATTAGGTCCAACTTCAAATATGAGAGCAGCCATTCACAGCTTGAAAATCATTTCAACACTAGTACTCACCGTAAAGTCTAGTTCCAGCTGGTAAAACACCTCTGTTTCATAGTCCAGCGCACCATTGGCAGTCAATTCGTACACGCACTTGTCGTTATCAGCAGGCGAACAGGTGCAGGGGTTCGTCTGCTCGAGACTGAAGAGACCGTCGAACGTGTCGTTCTGTTAACCAAACGAACTTTTGAATGCATAATTGTAATGAATGTCTGGCTAACTTTGCGTTTGTGTCATGCTTCTACTGAAATCTTGAGTTACTCCATAGAATTTTCTATCGACGTATTTCAAGAACCACTGAATCACAGATCAAAATAGAAAAGTATCTCGTACTCTGGTTCCTGTTATAATTGTTGTTGGTGATCTCAACAGTGAGGCTTGCGCATCTAGGTAGATAATTTTATCTTGTTCCTGGACTGTTGCAAGCTTAACGTAGATTCAAGTAAGGCCAAAGACACAGCACAATAATTGCAACACAATTCAGATCTCTGCAGAGGACTCGGCAAATCGAGACGTACGGCACCAGATGCCATCAGCATTCAGCAGCTCAGGTAGAGAGATGACAGTCATGGTATTTCATTTAGCACTTTAAACGTTTAGAAAAAGGCCATTATTGCTACAGACCATACTCTTGCACACGGCCTACCCATAACAGACCATATATACAGTTATAGAGCTCATAAAGATTGAGTGCTCATTTGACCAAAAGGCGAATATGGCTGAGCCTGATTGTGCGATAAGGCAGACATGTTTTCATACGTTGTTCCATCACTTTTCTATACTTTGTTCAGGATATTTTACTTAATTCTTCTGCATTCACTGATTATTGGCAAGCCTGTGCATACTTCTAAAACTTACGTAAGTAACGAAAATATAATGGCTTGTAGTGTGATATCATAAATCAACTGTTTATGAGATCCTTCAGTTTTTGTAGTAAATTACTATGATTTTGCACAGGTTAGTAAAATAAATAATCTTATGTTGTCGAATAGAAACTTTTAAATTTGGTGGTATACTCATATTGGACAGGAAATGAAATGCTTAAAAAGCAGCTGATGGAGTTGTATTTGAAAATTAATTGATATACGCGCAAAACGAGAAAATCTTGTAGATAGCAGAGCTGAAGTGGGCGTTAGAGGCGCTGGCAGCAGTAAAGTGATATAGTGCCATGAAATGATATAGCATTGGCAACCATTAGGTGATATAGCAGTGGCCATTATGAGGTGATATTGGATTGGTAGCCATGAGATATTATAGCACTAGTAACCATGAAGTGATATTGCAGTGTTAGCCATGAAATGATATAGATGTGGCAATCATTAAGTGGTAAAACATTGGCAGCTGTGAAGTGATATAGCATTGGTAACCGTGAAGTGATATAACACTGGCAACTATTAAGTGTTGTAGCACTGGCAACCATGAAATGATATCGCATTGGCACCCACAAAGTAATGTAACATAGGCACCTATGAAGTGTCTTAACGTAGGTAACCACGCATTGGGGTAATATACGTAGTTAGGCAGTCATGTGATATAACATGAACAGCCACGATGTTCACCTTAAGATGGTTGTAGTACTGATAGTTTGTATCAGTGGCAAAGTGTCAAATTTTAAGATAATTTCATAGCTGTCTTGGCTTCTTTTTCTCAAGGTTATTCATGGATTTTCTTCGCCATCGCTACCAATGTGGTTTCACTCTAAGATATTATTCTAGATTTAATTCAATTTTTAAGTATTTGGGATTTCTTAGCATTCATTTTCTTGCGACTATTGGGATGCGCTTTGCCGAAAGCTCTACCTACATCAATTGGATGGCTAATATGCCTAGTGCAGGAACTCAGGTACAATCTAGGGCATTACTCTACTTCTCATATTAGCCCTTCAATTTCTGGGGTTGTTACTTCCAACTTGCCGATGGAAATAACTCGATTGAATAGGATACTAAAGTACATTACAGTACATGTAGTGCGCCCATTTTTTCCATAAACTTAATCTAATGATCCAAGAAATTGTGATGAATTTTTAATTATTCTTGGTGTCCGAAGATATGACTTTAATCGCCCGCTGATGGTATATATAATAAAGAATTTTTTTTCTTGCTCTGCAATACAACCCTTACGTTACGACGAAGAAATGAATTCTTTGTTGTGAGTTCTCTGAGATTATTAGAACTCAGTTTATCAACGCTTACATAGATCAGCCCCCAGCCCCACTTGCGGAAAAATCCCATAACTGGGGGCCGTCAATGTATGGTGTAGTCTATGGAAGTTAATGCAGAGACGTACATAGCAGTCAGTTCGATGCGGTTTATCCACTGCGGGATAGTCGTTGACTGTAAATTCATTGCGGTAAATTCAGCGATGTTTGTTCATTGTTGTAGATTCATCGCTGTATTATCGATGACGGCAAATCCTCCGCGGTAAATTCAAAGCCCTCCGTCTTTTATATAAATCGTTAAGGTAAGTTCATTACTGTAATTGTGCTTTGCAGTGTATTCGCGTGTGGTATATTCTTCACCGACAATTTCATTGCCGTAAATTCATTGCGGTATATTTATCACTGCGAATCTGCCGTTGTAAATTCAGTCCTGGAAATTCCTCCCAGTTAAGGCCTCGCCAGTGAATAAGTGTTTGAAAGTAAATATTTAACATCTAGATTCAACAAAGTGAATTAAATTGAATTAAAATTACTTTACTAGGCAATGTATGTATCTATCAGGCAGTGAATTTAGCTTGACTAATCTTCCATTGATAAATTTTCTGTCAATTTATCAGGCAGATAGAATCATCAATTCGCTGTGAGAAATTACAACTGAATACATACACACTGCTCTCAATGAACTTTTCTGTATAAATTAATTTACTGTTGACCCACGATTCATACACGGTTAGAATGAAAATACATCCTGTATTTATGAGGTTATTAGCGTGATAACGAAGTATACTTAATACTACTTATTGCCTGCCAAGTGCTCCGCATGGCCGCAAATAGTTACCATTGATGTTTCCATTGTACAAGTTTCGCCGTAGTCGTCATCTTTGACTTTGATGGTGGCGAGCACAACACCAGGGGCGTTCTGTGGAGACAGACACGCTTCTAGTGAATACTGTAGGATCATCTACAATACATATGAATGATGAAGCACTAGAGCACTCTGGCATTTAACTAATACTAACTATACTAACACTTATACTAACTATACTAATACAAGTGGGACTGTTGTGTTGTGGGAAATACGGAGTGGTAGCTGAGGAAAGGCTGAATACATTGTGATTTCTAAATGAACAATTTCGCACTAGCTGTTACTCGAAACAACACTTACTAGACGTTTTAAGATAACTGAAATTAATATATGCTCAACATGTTAATTGTGAGAAATATTACGATGCGTACATTTTGATAGACATCATTCTTCACCGACAAATACAACTATAAATATGGCGGTTCACTACAGCAGAGGGATCGTTTCCGTGATCGTCTTACTACTCATACATTGTTCAAAGTAGGAGAGTTGTTAACTCAAGCCAGTAACTGGCAAGCACACACATTAAAACTACCGCAACACAACAAGAATGTGTGCGGGAACATCAAGCGGTACTTCAACTAAATATGAAAGCTAAGCTCTTAGTTCATTTGATTAATGTCTTCAAATTCTAAGCATTATTGAACAACAACAATATGTAGGTCTCATTTCAAAGTAATTGGCCTTCTCTATCGCTTCCGCATGTAAGGTAAACTATTTTGTAAGAAATGTAGCATCATTAATGAAAGATATTCTGGTGCATCTTTTAATGTACTGATTATCAGGACATACCTTTTTGTGCCGTTTGTAATAATATCCGATTATCATTCTTTCAGAATCCACTTAACGCTGTTTACATAAATTTGGCATGCCACGTATGTATCAATCCAGGCAGTAAACACATTTATCTCTTTTTAATACTTACTCCTTCGTCTTCATAAAGTGTGAGGCTCAAAGGAGTATCCACCAGAGTAGGCATATATTCATCAACATCAAGTATTGTAGTTGACAGACCAATGTCCAGGCCATCCGCTGCCAATAATTCTAGACAAGTGTCCCCTGCGGATGTCTCAGCGTCCAGTGCAGCTTTGAGAGTCACCGTGCTGTCGCTGCCTCCGAATTTCGTGCAAGCGTTGTCACTGACTACACTGCCTAGAGGACAAACAATAATACAACTTGAAGTGTAGCTAAGTAATGTGTTGATATATTGGGGCAGTCTGTTAATTTTGTTATTCTTAACATTCTGTGTAGCTTGCTACACTACATTTCGTATTACGGGCGTACAATTTGTGGTATGGGTGCATAGCTTGGTAGTATTATTATTATTTTGTTGTTACCTCCAGCAAGAGCAAGGAAGTTATGTTTCCGTCGAGTTTGTCCGTCTCTTTGTCTTTAAACAAAATAACTCAAATGGTATGGACGGATTTTTATCAAATTTACAAACATTCCTGGGCATATTAGGAGAAACTGAGGATTAACGTTTGAGGAAGATCCGTTCAAACGTTTGTTTGTTTGTCTACCCCTTTTTCTTGGTACCATAACTCAAATAAGTATATACGGATTCTACGAATTTAGGAATGCTACGGAGAGCAAATGATGAAACTTTTGTTGTGGGAATCTGTTTTTCCGTTAGATAGTTAATTAGTTGGTTACTTAGTTAGTTTGTTTGCTTCTTTGTTTGTCTCTACATTTGACTTTATGTTTGTCCGCAGTGTAACTCACAAAGCTATGAACATATCTCTTTAAGAAAACTTGAAGGAATAGTTAGATTTGTTAAAAAGCATAAATGACCAAAAATTTTTGATGGCGATAAGTCCATCCGTTTGTGTGTTTGACTAATTTTTGTCGTAGTGTCTATCAGATTATAACTAGAAAAGTTTCGATCGGATTTTCAAGAAATTACAGAAATTGTTATTACTGCCAAAATTCATAAATTTACAGGGATTGTTAGGCATGTTAACAGTAACAAATGAATAACTTTCGGTGAAGATCTGTTCATCCGTTTGTTTGTTTGTCTGCCTATTGTTTCCTAATGCCATAACTCAAAAAGTTACGAATGGATTTTCATGAAATTTACATGAGTTGTTAGGTATATTATGGAGAGTAATGACCTAATTTTTGTGGTGATTTGTTCGTTCGTCGGTGTGTTTGTTGCTGGGTTAGATTTTATGCTTGTTAGCACAATAACTCAAAAACTTATGGATGGATCTTTACGAAATTTACAGGACTCGTTAGTAATACTAAAAGACAGGACTGATGAACTTTTGATGATGATTGGTTAGTTCGCTAGTGTGTTTGACTAATGTTTGTCATGATGTTCTTTAGCAGCATTCGGTAACTGAAAAAGTTATGAGCGGATCTTCACGAAAATTACATAAACTGGTAATACTATGGAAAGACATAAATGACAGATTTTAGTGTTGATACAGAGAAAATCATGGTTTCAGAGCCAATTTGAATTTTTCGCTACGGTTGCCTTGCTTGGCGGAGGTATGCGCTCTCAGAGTTCTCTCTGAGAGAGAGAGAGACTATATCGATAAGTTTAAGCCTCCGTATCCACAACAACGGTAATGAAATAAAGAGGAAAATATCAATCGAGACGGGACACACACACACACAAAGGTGATCCCACACAGGACAACGCGCGTGGGAACAGCAAGTCGGGATAGGAGAGGAAGAACAGAAGAAAATGAGATTAGTACTGTATGACTATGAAAGCAGAAAAAAGCAAAGTGGGCAAGAAAGACAGCCCTCCAGAAGGCCTAGCTAATGGCTAGGGTCTCCCTGGGTTCGCTGCCCCCCCCTCCCCCTTCATCCATAACCTAGTATGGGTAGACGTAACTTCCTTTCCCCCCTGCCCCATGCTTTGCCACTGAGGGGCCATCGGGTACAGGTAGAGCCAATAAATATGTACTATATGTCATTTACGTATCTACCTATCACTAATAAGCGCCGCATGCAACAGTTGAACTTTTACTTACAAAGAGTGTTTTTTTAAAATATTTCATACGTACAAAGAAAAGTGGTTTTAGGGAGAGATTCCACGTTCTACTCGACTTCTGCGCTTGCTTAAAAAACTATCGTGCTTGGTCGCGGTATCAAATACTATAATGCTGCGAATAGATTCTCTTCTTGGGAAACGTAGCTTTAATGTTATCAGTATTATAAGTGCAGAAATTAAAGACATTTTTTAAAGAAAATATATTTCGGAGAATTATTGTCCCGGTAATCAAGCTTTCGATTCATCGTGAATCATCGTCAGGAGCTTCGAAAATTCTTGAAGAGCAAAACTCCTGACGATGATTCACGATGAATCGAAAGCTTGATTACCGGGACATTAATGCTCCGAAATATATTTTCTTTAAAAAATGTCTTTAATTTCTGCACTTGTAATACTGATAATATTAAGACTATAATGCTTATCATTACTATACTCTGTCCATTTTATCCAGGCAGTTTGGGCTTGGTCAACTTTCTCTACAGCTTTGGCAATTCAATGAGCATTTCTAAGATTTATCGATATGCAGGTAGTGGACGGGCCTAAGATATGGGCCGAACAAAATCTCGGCAATCCCATAGAATGGGCAAGACGATAAAGGAATTTGACAGTTTTGACCACACCCAAACTGCCTTCATAAAATGAACAGACTGTAGATGAAGTTGTTACCGTGCTACACTGCTATGCAGAGTCTCTAGTCCTGCTCTGCTGCACTTCAAAAGATTTGCAATGAGATCAGTTAGGGTTAAGATAATGCGTTACGCTGGACTTTGACTTATCTGGAACCTTTTAGATAGGTCCTTTTGTTTAGTTACTATATGTCTAATTTTTGCCTAGTTACAATGCAATAGTCTTCACACAGCCGATTACTCATGCCTCCTCCACAAAGTTCAGGTCAACGCCATAGTAGAATAACTTACAGGCTAATTCATCGCTTGACCATATTCAGTTGGCTCTGCGCATCTTCTTGCATGACGTCACGTGGAGCGAAAGCTTGTGAAAAACGTCGGTGTTGCGAGAGTGTCAATAGTATTTCCAATTGAGTTTTGCGATTATTTCTAAAGGGGCGGGCGCACATTTACACAAAAGTTGGGCCCTCTATAAAGAATATCTAATATATGAGTCGTTTCTTGTAGTTTGTCCTCTAAAACAAGCCACAATAGTCAGGTGTTTGGTATACCTGCTATTGGTACGCTGTAACAAGCGACAATAGTAAGGTGTTTAGTATACCTGCTATATTGGTACTGTATAACAGGCGACTATAGTCATGTGTTTAGTATACCTGCTACTGGTACGCTGTAACAAGTGACAATAGTCAGGTGTTTAGTATACCTGCTATTTCTGAATTGTTTTAAGTTGCAATGACGTATAATTTTAGCGTGACATTCAAACACGGCAAGTAGTAGTAGTCACGGCAACGTAACCGTCAAGTGAAAAGTTGGGCGACTGGGCAATTTTTTGCGTTCTAGTGTGCACCAGCCATGACAATGGGCTGAGGTTCAATATTTGGCGATTTAAAACACAGAGAAAATAATTTAGTGAAGCTTTTTCGTTTGCCGAAAGAGCCAGAGTATCCAGAAAAGTAGGTTTTGGCTTGCAAAAGAGTAGACTCATTTTCCGCTGTGACCGGCCGTATCTGCTCGAAACATTTCTCCCTCCAGTGATATGGAAAACACTTATTTCGTATTAGTGCAATGCCTAAAGTTGAGAACAGTGAATCTATGTGCTGATCATGAAAGGTTGTAGCTAGTTTTTATTTGGCTTTGGAAACAAGCCTTCAGGGTGAAGGACACAAGGTGACCTGAATCTCAATATTTTTCGCTTTCTCGTTCAACTTTTCAAAGAGTGCTGCCTAGTGATAATGAGTAATTCAGTTTTCCTTTCAAGTTTTCCAAAGTAGCACCAGGCAGCACTTATTTTTTAAGAAGTTCTTAAAAATTGAAAAAAAACATCCTTGTTTAGACTGGGAATACATGTCTAGCAGGTAGCCCAGATATATCGATTTTTCTCATCAGCTTAAATGAAAGCTGACACGGCCACGGGCAAACTGTTTAATGACAGAAAGACAGCGTTTCGGATGATTGCATATATGATGCTTAAGCTAGCAAAAACACTCTTTTGTTTCACAATTGGTAATATTTTGGCAAGAACAGCTCTTTCAAATACTAATTTCACCGTCGCATCGGACAGTAAACAGCTGTGATTGTGTGAAAATGATGACCCTTTTCTCTTCTCCATGGAAGCCCACACTCACCGTATTTATAAAGCAAGTGACAGAACAGGAATGAACAAACTAACATGATTTGCTATCGCTCCACGTGACGTCACAGCTGAGAAGTGGGCGGCCTTACAACGCTACCTGCGCGTGAGCTAAAATAGTTCAGCCGTGGTGTATGCCACCTCTTGTGGAACCAGATAGCGAATAACCCCTACAACGGGAACCAAGGTGGTGAAGCCAACTTACCCCTCTGAACTTTCAAATAAGTGTCAGTTCATGAGCTTAGTTCACACCTGCCTACTCTGCCAAGTAAAGACACATTTGGTACCATTTTGATTATTAGAGAAATCTCATCATTTGTGTCCTGATTTAAAAACACTTCAGGTTCTATTTACTTAAAAAATTTAGGCTTATTTCAATGAATTAAAAGAACCCAACAAAACAAAATCCTGTATTTCTCTCCTTGGAAATAATTCATACAATAATACTATTGCAACACGTGTTTAGAAATAAGTGTAAAATACTATAACAACGAACCTTACAGATTAGGGTGCAAATTTATAGCACTATCGAACTACAGACACAATATCCTGGTCTCAGATACTGCGCTCTTGTCAGAGATCTATTAGCGTTCCTGTTGCCCTTGTGGTACTGCCTGCAAGAGACTATTTACCTGTTACAGTGAATAAGGAGGTTCCCTCGGGACAGTCCTCATAAATATCCATTAGGAGATTGCAGGAGCTACCTGCATAGTTAACAGTGGCCACACAGTCTGTATCTTCAACTGTCAGTTCGGGACAGTCAGCGCTTGCTGCAGAGATGCAGGTGCAGACCAGTAAGAACAGTAACTGCAACACATAATAATTAGCTTAGGACCTACTGAAGTCGTTTCAATATTGTTCAGCAAATAAAGGGTAAGGTAACCGAAAGCCTAGGGAAAAAGTAAAGTTAGTTTGATCGCACACCTAATTTGAAAATCCACATGTCCTGGTTCCTGCTTCTGATATATGTCGAGTTGTCCGCTGGTCCAAAAGGAGGTTCGGCTGCAATCGTTCACAGATCGTCAGAGCTATGACGTCAGAGACTGAAGGCTCTCTTGCGACAACTACGACTCCTGACCATCTTTATTTCTGGTGAAGGTCAGTATCCCTGCAATCTAGTTTGAACGTCCATGCAACGCTGCTGAGCAGGCCACTTGTCCGCAAAGTAGGCTCGAACTCCCTTATTTTGCTTATGAGACTTCAACACTCAAACACGCTGAAGATGAATTTTACGTATATATATTTCATTCCAGCAAAACTTATTAATAATTCATTTTGTCAAGAGGTACACACCCAGCGGCGATTAGAGACAATTAAATCTAGACTGAAGCTCAGGGATACGGACTTGATATTTTTGTCGAACATACATTTACTGTATCACCGTACTTCACAAAGTAGCAACTTGTTAATTTTCGTTTATTTCTCTACATATTTTATCTAATGTCAAGTACAAAGTCATCCGAAGAATGCATTAGACTAGTCTTGCTTTCTGAGTTTGAGGTTTACTTCACGTCGACCCTTATGTAAGTCTAAAGCTAATAGCAAGAACTATCTGTAACCTGTGAAAATTCCACACAACGAAAGCAATGTTTTTCTGACACTGTATCACAGACCCTTATCATCCTAATTTTTCCCTATCTGATACTGATGTAGCCTGTAAAAATTCTACAGAATAAAATAATTGTTCCACAATTATGATTCCCTCAGACCAATATCACGCTTAAGCCCGCTGCAGACGATAGTCTTATGGCCTTGAAAATGAAAGTCTCGACTGATGTCTTGTATCGGTTTTGAAAGTCTCGACCCCGCACACGAGAGAGCTGAACGCATCAGCTGATGCCCACAGCTGATCCTGGCTTATTCACAAATAAATTGAAAAATCGAAAAATGAAGTGCATCATGAGTTATAGTATAATTAATAAAATCAAAACAAAGACAATAGTGTATTCATGTCACTACTGCATTGGCGTAATTGCATTTTATATAAAAAAGAATGCAATCAAAGAGAACGGGAAGTCACGTGACTTGAACAGCCGCCAAGTACCGCCACACAAGTTGTAAGACACTGACTCAAATAAATTCTTTATACCTCAGTAAAAATAAAAAACTTTTATTACCAATTAAAATGCGGTTGCCGTCACAACAATTATTCTTGTATAATTTTCAAGCGATCGTGTGCGTGAAACTCTTAATACAAGCAAAATTTCGCGAGATATGATCAACCTAAGACTCGGTTTTTTCGTCAAAAGTAAAATATGTGGGATCCGTGTCCGGCGACCGATGCCTCACCAGGTGACTGTCATATGCCCTGAGTTTTCTTTCATATGCAGCGAAAACAAAGGACGTCCTACTGAAAGGACTATCGTCTGCAGCGGGCTTTGCGAAGGGTGGAAAATATTCCAAAGAAGTCAACTTCAAATGCTTAAAAGACACTGGGCAGTGAGTCTTTTACGCATTTGAAGTTGACTTCTTTTCCTATTGATCCTTTCCCAGATTGTATCAAGGATACGTCAAGTATGCTCTAATTTTCCCCTATCTAATACTGATGAAAGCGTCACGGTCGTTATAACTAACTAACTAACGAATGGAGGAACAAGCAGAATTATAATGTAGATTGTGAAATAATTTCCTGGAAAGTCAGTAAATTTTCTTACCTGTATGGCTCCCACAGAGGACCGCAACACACGATTACGTTCCATTGTGCTATGAAGTAACGATGCAAAAGGTACTTTGGGTTGTGAGAATATTTGCTACTTGTCTGTATTGAGTAAGTAAGGTTTAGTACATTACTGTAATATGAATAGTTCGTTATGGCAAGCGTTACAGTTTTACACTAGACAAAAAACTGCACTTCTGGATTGTCATGAAAGTGATGTCATCGAAGGAAAAGAGAAGTTTCTACCCAAAATGGACATAAATACCGTCTTGTTGATTAAACGCTACACAATCTTGTGGTTAACCCTGCTGCAACTGACAGTGGCTGCAATTTATTTGTAGCAACGGTCGATACTGAAAATCAACCTTTTCTCGTACTACCCAACAGCTTTCATGGCCTCGTCTGTAGCCTGTCTAGAATATTGGTTATTCTTTCTTGTTGTTTTGAGTTGCAACATGGGCATTTTACTGTAATTCATCTCAAGGATTTACAGACTATTGCAGGAACAGAGTTACATCAACAAAAAACTGAATTGTTTGATTATCAGGTGGTTTTGAAGACCGTGGGTGCGATTCAATAAGAGTCATAAATCGACTTATATTAGCAGGGATGGACAAGGTATCAGGCCATTTGAAAAACTTAACTATCGCCTATGCAGGTGCAGCGCTACCACGGTAAAAGTAAAAAAAAAATTACCTCAAACCAGGTAAATCTAAAAGTAAAGCCGACTTGTCCGCACACGCTAAATGGGAAATAATATACATTGGCTCGTGCTGTAGATTGATGCTCGTCATATCCAAAGAGGTGCACGTCTGGTGTCAGGCAACCACAGGTCACCAGTGCTCTGATATAAACGTTGGAAGCCTCATTATGACGATTACGAACCCTCAACCCTCAAGTAACAGCAACAATTTACTTTTTATTTATTGATTTTCATTTACTTATTCACGGGCCGGAGGTGTTCTTGGATTAATCAATTACGGCTTATATTATAAAATGACATGTACATTCAATAATTCATAGTATTACAGCTATGAATTTACAACCTAAGCAACAAGGCTCAATACCATCTCACATCCAACTAGTTAACCGAACTAGCACCACAATTATACTACCATACGATTACCCTCCCACGGGGAGAAACATATGTTTCCTGCTAATATTACAGCTTGTTTCAATGAAGTAAGGTAAGTACATTCATTACAACGCAAATATTCAAATTAGAAATCCTGTAGTTCTATATTCATGTCGCTGCAAGCAACATAGACTACAATATGTTTGACTACCCATTTTGAGGCCCAAGTATGCTGATAAATAATGTTAAGCTCCCAATACAGCGAATGCTGTCGCATTGGTACAATAGGTCATAAACGCTAGCTAAGTTGGTTCACCAACACCACTACAGCTCCTATCAGCTTCTATTTTCAAAAGGTAACAGGCTGTACTACACATTGTGCAATGTTTATGACCGCAAAAACACTCGTAAATAAAAGGAAAATTTTGGAAGTTCTTGTTTAACTACTGACTAGCATCGTCATGAAATAACTGCAAAAAACAATTACTACGCCGGAAACCATGCTTTCATGTTTTTTGTTTATGAATCTGCGGGGAAAATGTATTTTCTCTCTCATTTAACACTGATTTCGTCCTCAGATTGTGAACGGTGAGTTCAAAGCAACCAGATATGACGGTAGGAGGAGAAGAAAATGAAATTTAGCATCCACACTTCTGTCAAATGATCATTTCGAAGTTTCTAATGCTTGGATGTTGTACGTGGTAAAGCACTTGTCGCTTTGCTATTCTGTAAATGAAGTTCTCTAATCTGATGCTGATAGAGGGATGGAAAGACCAACCAAACAGGCAATCAAACAAGCAACGAACAGAATGTGTATTTTTCTACAATAAACCTAACATGTGGCGGCTTCGATGACGTGTCTCTAAATTGAGCTGTAAATCACCGTGTTTATCACAGCAATAAGCTGATAAAAATATTAAACAATGCAACTGCTGCAGGCAAAAACAACTCCACAATCAAACTTTATATCTACAGCCTACATACTTTATAAGTTAACGAACCCATTTAACATACAGCGTAAAGCAGTAGGATTGTCAATAGCAAAAAGTTTTGAACTTTAAAAATTTTTAGATACATTTATTGATGGTAGAATTAAAATGAATATATTGATAATATTATTGATATTCGTATTGAAATGAAGGCCTCGAGCGCATGCATACCATAATGTGATCTGCATTGCAATGAATTTATGGTAGTAATATCTAGATGCTATAAATTTTAAAAGTTTCAAATTTATTATCCTTTAGAAGCATCAAATCTTTATAGTAAAATGACGCCGTTCAAAAAGACCTCCATCAGTACATTGAATGCATATGAAATTGTTCAAACTGGCTGTTGGTTGAAAAATAACTGCTTAAAGATCTGAGCCCTACAATAGTAGCCTAAACATGTAAGCCCCATAGTAGTTGTCTATATCTAAGCCCGCCATAGTTGTCTATATCTAAGCCCTCAACAGTAGCCTAAAGATCTAAGCCTACAGGAAATTATTGGTGCCCAGTTTAATGCAGACTTTCTGGGACGACTGCCGGCTCATGCAGTCACTGTAGGTACGATTGACGGAGGAGCAATTGCCATCTAAAGCTTGGAAACAAAAACGTGAATGTTTCATTATTATATTTGAAAGCTTTCATGAAAGACTAAGGAAACTCATTGAGAACAAAAGTAGCGAGACTAATTGTATTTTATGTAGCGTTGCTTCTTCAATAAAATATTAAAGAGCAATTTATCTCTGATCCTAGATTGGAAAGGTCCTCAGAGTTTCACAGACGCATTAAAGCCTATTACAGCTGTTCTCAACTCAACCTATGCTGTGGACCATAAGCCGAACTAAAAGAAAAAAATATCCTTATTCATCTCATTTTTGACCAAGATGAAGAGATACACACAACAAGCGTTTTTCATTAAAGATTGCTAGCACATTTCGAAACTAGGAATAACAGTATAAAATGAATGACTATTTTTTCTGATCAATGACCCAATCAAGTTAAGATTATATACAGTCATTTTCAGTTTGTTGACAAATACCTACAGGGTAAATCCTGTGGACCGCCCAAACAGCCACCGTGGGCTACCAGTAATTAAGAACCATGCAGTCAGCTATGCGACACTAGCTAGGCACTGACCTACTCAGTCCAACAGTGGTTGCGTAACTGTTGCGGGGTGAAAAACAAACGTTTACCTTCTAGTACAGCAACGTGTTGAATATTTTCCAAAACTACAATTAACTCGAGTCGTTTTGTACATATGCAGTGGAAGACACCGTCTACTATCCCATATGTAACTGCACCTGTGAATCACGTATTGCAGATGCCTGAACATCCTGCAGCACACTGACAGCTACACTCAGCAAAGTGTTTTCCCCAAATTAGTACACAGTACCTACAGTTTCGTGTTGCACGATCTATCCCAACAGAACCCTTGTCATCGTTGCACAGTAACATGTGCTTGTTTTAGGACAACACGTTTCTCAAGGTTGTAACTACTGTAGCCAGTGCAAGCGTCATATACATACTCTGTTTAGTAGTAGTAATTCCTCTTTCTGTAAACCTCCGCAGTATATATTTATATATATATATAACTGTGCTCTCGTTCCAACATTGTGCAGCTAAAGTACAATTTTCCTATTTTTCAGACTACTGCGGATGACCTGCTGGGTCGAATAGTGCAAACTTGAAGAAACTCTAGTTTTATATCCACCATACTTGGCTTAAGCTCGATTTCAGTCTGATGTAGTCTTCTGCAACCTTAGTAAGTGCTCCATAATTGCACTCACTGTTTGTCACAACCCATACCTCACAAGCGGGGCGTATAATGATACAATTGGCTCACTCGCTATCACTGTTATATTTTCTAACTGCTTGATTGCAGGAAAATAATAGGAGCCTAACATGGCGGCTCCCTGGGACCCGAGGACTGCCCTGCTCAGGAGCGCGGCCTGCACAGGCAGGCCGCAGTCGAAAAGTTTAGGCAAAGAGCCTGTGTCGATAAAAAGAGCATCCTATAATATCTGCTGTTTACCTAATACTTTTTTGATTGTGGTGCATCTATTCTCCACCGTCCTCACTGACACTTGTCAGCACAAGGATTTACTGAAATTAGTTCGCAACACTGAGCTCTTCGATTAGATGCACTTTGCAGAGTAGACATGCAAGAGTAACTGCAGCAGCAGATCTGTACCAGACCTGATGATACTAGCTAACTCTTATCAGCCTTATCAGTGCGTTCCTCGGTCGGCCACCGATAGCGCTATCTGATCATACAGGCCAGCTCCGTGTAACTCTATCAGCTCTGCCCCTCATAATATGATGAAAGAGGAGATATCGCCTGCATTTATGACACTACTTCACACACAGCATCATGCTTACCTAAACAAACATGTATTTCTTATAATTATCATAGGTATCATTCCGACATTAACATATAATATATTTACCTCCTTCCACCCCCGAGTCTTCAAAATGTAAATTTAAATTCCCTTTTGTGCAATTGAGGTCATCTGATTCTTTTATCTTCAACTGGTGGGCAGCTGCAATGGTTTCTTTTCAAAACGCTGTTTTGGACCGTGTTGAAGGCATTAATCGTAAAAGTGCTTGCATTGTGGAAAATCTAAATCCGACCATAGAAGATTCGGATCCATTAAAGCTAATCGGACTAGATAATTTCGATCTCAGTGTGCGAATCGGTGACTTTCTAATGCGGGAGCTACACTATGCAATCGCACGCTTAACTACAGAGGGTGCGAATATTTTGTTGCTTCCTTGAAAATAACAGAAAACCAACAGCTTTCTAAGTTAGTAAATTCACTGCTACCGTGAAAAGATGCCTGAAATATACTAGTGACACTGAGACTAGTTTAAACAGCGGCAGTAGACGGACTAATAGGCTCATTTCCAAAGAGCATTTGGAGCTGACGCTCCGGCCCTCTATGAGCTATTGACGTCGTCAAATAATGGAGATAGCTGAGGCTGCAAAAAACAAAAAAAAATTAAAGAAAGAAATAATCATACCTATCTTAAGAGGTGATCGTGCAGGCGCTATTGCAGTAGCTGCAGATCCCTTGAGCCCAAATACTGTTAAGTCACTCAACATGACATTTAACGTTCTAGTAACTGCTTAGTTAGGCACAGGCAGCTGTGTTTGCAAGGACTCAGCAAAGAGTTCAAACATTTTGCACAGTGTACGGAGAACAAAAGACTGTAGTGCATGTCAGTCCACTTGTATACCCTATCGCTCTACCTCCATCAGTCGTGGTAGTACAGGGCAGCCGCTGGATCAGGTCATGTCAAGATATCTCTGTAAGGTAACAAAAATCTTGTAAATGTGTCACTAAGGATCGTCAAGTCTTTTTATGACCAATGCCGCACAGCTCGTTCACTCCCCTGCGCTTTTCCTTACGCCTAAATGTGAGGAGCTGTTGCTGGACACGCTGCATCATAATATATTTGTCTTTGATAACTAGTAATGATAAATGGTTTGTAATCATCGATAATCCATGACTGGGAGTGCTGACTAGTGCTCAGCAACATCTCTGTAATTCTATGTTGACGACAGCAGCATAACTGAAGAATTCTAAGTTCTAAGCCTGTCTAGTTACCTGTCACAAGGTTAAGGCTTTCATCTTGTCAGCCCTATGTCACAGGTGCAAGGCTATCGCCCTGGCAGCAACCTGTCACAGGTGTGAGGCTGTCCCGCCGTCAGCCAGCTGTCACAGGTGCAAGGCTGTCACACTGTCAGCCACCTGTCAAAAGTGTAAGGCTGTCACGCCGTCAGTCACCTGTCACAGGTGTAAGGCTGTCACACTGTCAGCCACACGTAGCGATGACGTATGCCGTGTTCCTGTTTATCCCTTTGCCGCTTAGCGCGTCGTTAGCTCGTAATTTCTTATCTCTGTCCTGAGGATTTGAATTATCTAACAAGAATTTACACCTCGTGACGCATTTTCTATCTTTGATATAATGCAAACTCATTCTCGATAAGTAACTCACTGCCTCTATTAGGCGTGAAGCCTCTGTTTGGGTAAGCGCTCTATATAGAGAATAAGCACTATATCCGCCCTGGGCCGTAAAGACATGGAGAAAACTCATCAAGTTCGGCCTCACTTCACAGCTTAAACTCAGTTCCCCAGCTGTGTGACCCTGATGGAAGCAGTGTGCCCGGGCATAGCATGTAACCTACCTAATATGCATATCAAAATAATATGCTCGTCTATAAGTTTGGATTGGCACCTTTTTCAGTTTAATTGGAATCAATCGCAACCTAGCCCAATCATAGTTCAGTCTACCCTAACCTTACCTAACTTCGTTTAACTCAACCAAACTTTATACGATTTTTTGTTCTTTTGGGTAACCCATTTTTGGAATTATAAAAGTTCAGAACTTGACTTTTAGGCTCTCGGCAAAGTATCCTTACCATACTTGTCACGTAACTACTCGACCTCCGCGCCAGGCGTTATTGAAGTGACAGTATGAGCGTTTGGCGAAATTATTATATAACCTACACCATTACTTCACTGTAAAACTAGCCAGGGAATCATCACTACACCATCACTGCTTTTGATACTCCTGTGCCGTTGTGAAATGTAAACAGAATAATTCCTACTTCAACGAAACTCAGTTTTCCTAACTTTCATTCGTGGTATTACGCTCCAGAATAGTTTCCCCATTTCTTTCGTTGATATTCTACTGAAATTGTGCATCATGAACTCAGAATAAATAAAATTCATTACCCAAGTTATCGCTCTGATGTTTTCGAGACGTCTTCAACGTTTAAATTCTAAATTTGGTAGAGTAACGGCCTATTTGATGCCGAGAAAACAAATGTATCGTTTCTTATTATTACAAGGAGTCCGAGAACTCAACCAGTAGCCAACAAACTGTGTGTAATCAAATCGTGGGATGACCCTATACATTTTTAAGTTTACCCCTTTTATCCACCTTCAAAAGCCCGACTACCACACTGTTCCATCTGCTTCGTCTGCACGTCCTTTGACTTACAGTATATGACATATACTAGTGTCCCGAGCCGTCATTGTAAATGACGGTATATTGGGTTATTAATGACTGGTGCACGTGTGCGATAAATGACGGCAGTAAGTTAGCCCTTCAGGAAAACCCCTGCTGGCTTCCTCATTTTTCCCCTATCTAATACTGANTACCCCACTTTTTTTTTGCATTTTGAAATCTGAATTTTCTCCTATCTTATTCCCATAGAGCGTGACAGGAAAGATATAAATATATAAATAAATAAATAAAAACACGACGTGAATTATTATATAGTAGATAGTCTTCAGCCCACGTGATTAAATTAAGTTCATATGAGATAGACTAAGCCCAACTGACCCGTAAGTTTATCATCACCAAGGAGCTTCCATAGAGGAGGAGGGATGTTTGCGGCCCATGCACAGATTCGCCAGCGAGTCAACCAGATCTTTTATGGCTGTGAGACGCGTTCATGAACCTCGTTTGTGGAAGTGACGGGGGAGCCGTGAGTTTCACGGGGGAGCACCAAACAAACCGATTCACTGATATACGATTGGTGCATATGGCGACTGGCTGCAGCCGTAAGCGTCTCTTGATTTTCACGGACAAGGCTTATGGCTCCTCCTTCTCTATGGAAGCTCCTTGGGCAAGACTAACGCCTAATATTCTGACCGAACTGACTTGGACATCTCTGCAAGGCATATATACAGGATACAATTATTTTGGTCGAGCTTTGATTTCAGTTGTAAGTATCCAGGATACTCAAGCAGAGCTTAACAGTCAAAGCTGCGCTGGCAGTGCTGCTACGCGGTACCGACGACGCTAAAATGCACTCGTAGCAGCGCTAACTGGATTTACATTCTGGTGCTTTTCTCAGGTAAACAACACGCAATGGAGTGGCAGGAGCGCGTCATCCATCGACTCCAGTAGGCAGTTCACCGCACCAACTGGGCGAAGTTTTGCGTTAGTAATGCTAATGCTGCCATTACCTTCCTCATCTTATTGCCCCTACTCGTGCTGTAGCTTTTGTCTTTCCGCAATCTCGCCAAACAAAAAGAGTTCTACAACCTGATCAAGCATAAACACATATAGCTGGAGAACGACGATAGATTCCACATTTCGGCACCAGTTGGATTAGATTAATTGGAAGTTCTGCCGTACGTCAAAAGAGTTGTGTAGAGTTTACTGCTGCCATCAGGACTGAATGTGGTGGACGACCTGGTGGTACGACAACTTCGGATCCAGCGCGGGACCTGCTACAGCGGTGACCATGGCACGTATGGGTCCAAGGCGCTGTGTGCGGATGACTATCGCCCGGGTGCCCACAGCAAGGAATGTCTGCTCTGCGGAGCAGAAGGGGACACAGACAAAACCTAACTTCAGGCAAAACACATGACTGATTCCAGTGGAAATTCAGACAGTCGTGAGGAGGAAGGATCTGCCGATTCTTTGGAATCTAGAGAAATTCGCTCTGCTGCCTCGCGCAGTGACTTCGCTGCTGAGGGCGAAACTGAAGCAGCCTGGCCTCTGCAGGACAACGGGTCTAGAAAGCGATCTTCGGCAGGTGCTTTCTCAGGAGCGGGCAGTGGAGGAATTGGTGAGCATAGTGGTGTCATCGCTGCAGCTGCTGATGATGTGGGAACCGCGGATAACTTGACTATCGATAGAGCCCTGAGACCGAGTCATGTCAGCCCCACAGCAACCGACACACCTGACACTGTCAGCCCCACTGCAACCGACACACCTGACACTGTCAGCCCCACAGCAATCGACACACCTGACACTGTCAGCCCCACTGCAACAGACACACCTGACACTGTCAGCCCCACAGCAACCGACACACCTGACACTGTCAGCCCCTATGCAACCGACACACCTGACACTGTCAGCCCCACTGCAACTGACACACCTGACACTGTCAGCCCCACAGCAACCGACACACCTGACACTGTCAGCCCCACAACAACCGACACACCTGGCAGTGTCAAGCACAATGACATCAACAANAACCGACACACCTGACACTGTCAGCCCTACTGCAACCGACACACCTGACACTATCAGCCCCACTGCAACCGACACACCTGACACTGTCAGCCCCACTGCAACCGACACACCTGACATTGTCAGCCCCACAGCAACCGACACACCTGACACTGTCAGCCCCACAGCAACCGACAAACCTGACATTGTCAGCCCCACAACAACCGACACACCTGACACTGTCAGCCCCACAACAACCGACACACCTGACACTGTCAGCCCCACAACAACCGACACACCTGACAGTGTCAAGCACAATGACATCAACAACATCATACCAACTCCCAGTGTCTGCAGGCCCGGCCTGTGTCGCCAGGGATACTACTACATGTACTCTGCTCCTGTAAGGAGAGTATAGTACAGTCCAGGCGGCCCCACGTACCCTGCCTCGGGGTACGTCTTGGTACTTCCCTAGCACAGCAAGGGTACATGGATGCAGAAACTCGAGCACCTATCAAGAAACGCTTGGCTCGACAACCAAACACGACTCGTGGACGTGCACTTCGCAGTACAGTCCAGACTTTATGGGGAGTTGGTGCGAGTGGCTGTCGCCGCTGAGAATAAGCCTGGCAACTACTGGCACTTAGGGCACAACTTTGTCTCGGTGCCGCTGTGGCCGTACCTGGCAGGCCTCATGGAAGCAAAACTAACCCGTGATTTGGAGAGCAGAAAAGATTTGGTAGAAGACGCAGCGCAGCCCTGTCTGCAGAAGTTGGATCTCCAGCGCGCAGACGCAACGAACCCTGCAACTCTAACCTACACCATCGCCAGCGAAGTTGTCACGTTGCTGCTTCTGTTAGCGGAAACCAATCTCGTCAGGAGCAAATTCAGCATCACCGCATTAACTCCTTTGTTCCATTTAAATGCATTCTACTTCGTTGTGGTCGGTATGTAGCTGATGTATTTGGTGTCTCAAGGACAGGGGCTGGTCCAGGCGCTGACCAGTGAGGCGACAGACCTGTGCAGCATCCAGCTTATCTCCATACAGGGTCTCCAGCACTCCAAGAACGCCGTGTCTGGTCTGCTTGTACTGCAGTTCTTCCTGCTGCTGGTGAGAGCGCTGGCATCGGGGGACCTTTCCTCCTCAGCATGGTCAGCTATGCTGCAGCTTATGCTCACCGTAATGCAGCGGCTGCTGCCCGTGGCAGTAACATTCGTTGCAGCAGCTGTCATGTTGGCAGTAGCGTGTGTGCCCATGTCCCTCCCTTCAGCTTACAGTCGCACCGCAACACTTGCAGACTCCGTCAGTTATGTCTTGGGCTGCTTGGCAAGGATGGATTTGTCTGCACTTGAAATATATCGCCTGCCTGCCCTCGCTTTGCTGGTCTGGGTGGCAGTCGTCGCCTTTGCCGCAGGAATAACCGCTGCCAGGTCGGGCTTCCTGCACAGAGGCTGAGGACTGCCAGGTGAACTGAACGGCAGCCAAAAATTTGGATCTACCTACGTCAAGCATCGCCAAAATACCACTACTTGGTGCTATAACTATTACCTGCTCATCAAGCTATCAGCAGAAGCACACAGGCTCTGTAATGTACACTACGTCTGTAAATTCACATTTACTGCGAATTTTATTGTGGTTTATATAGTTCTACTTCAGATATTATGTTTCAGTAGCCCATCATCTTATCATGAAACAAAATTGAAGTGCATATTGGGAAGGGAAATGAAAATATTTGGCAACGATTGTGCTAAAACACGAAACTTGGTGCAGGCTTAGTTGCAGCTGCCACAAGAGGCTGGAGCTGCGGCCTGAAGTATGTTGCCACATACTGTATGCAAGAAATTAACGGTTCCCTGAAAAATTTCGTGCATACTGTCCCTCTTGGTGACTGCGCCTTGTCAGCTACGAAGCCGTGACTAATTTGCAGCAGTGCCGAAAGCCTTGCCAGCGTCCGTGAAACTTCAAATCACCGTAAAAGATATTGCGTTTTTGTTTTAATTATTTTCTAATGAACCGCACTTTCTTTGAGTGACAGGTTTATAGGCGAGAAAGACTAGTCTCGGCTTTACACGACTTGGAGATGCTGAACAAGCACGCTTTCCTGTATCCTATCTACGCGTGAAAGCAGAGCGTCGGAGGCACTGTTGTTCACTGTTCCTATGTACAGTCTATTAAATTCATTCCCGATATATCTCTTTTTTTTTAGGTTCTCTGTTTTTATTACGTTTACTAGAGTGCCCGCGCTGTCATAATATGACAGCGAAGAATTTGTGTCGGTCCTGCTTCATCGATCATGCTTTCCTTCATACAATTGCCAACTTTAACGATCGTGCAGATGAGTGTTCACGGCTTCATAATTACTGAGCATCGACACTCTTATTTTCTTTCTCTGACATAGACGAAAATTAATTACTTCTGCAGGCACTTCAACCACACTCAAACCATTGATTCGACTTGGTATCACAGACACCTACGTAGGATGTCCTAGAGGTTCAATGATTTTTTTTTTGCTAAGCGAGAGCTGTTTCATCAACCATTGAATTAAGTAGAGCACTCTGAGAGCGCATACCTCCGCCGAGCGAGGCAACGGTAGGTAAAAATTCAAATTGGCTCTGAAATCATAATTTTTTTTTTGCATCAACTCCAAAATCAAATCATTTGTGCCTTTTGATGAACATAACAGCTTGTGCAATTTTCTTGAAGATCCGTTCTTAACTTTTTGAGTTATACTACTTACAAACGTTATGACAAACATGAGTCGAACATACAAATGAACAAACCGATCTGCACCAAAATTAAATCATTTATTTCTTTTAACATTACTAACAACCACTATAAATTTCATAAAGATCCATTCATTATTTTTTCAGTGAACAACAGGCATAAAATCAAAAACACTGACAAACGAACCAACGGATCCAAAAGAAAATTTGGTCATCAACTCTTTGTTCTATACCTAACAACTCGTGTTAATTTCATCAAAATCCATTCATAAATTTTGAGTTATAGCATTGCGAAAATGAGCGAGACAAACTAACAAACGGATGACCATATCTTCACCAAAAGTTAATCATCTGTTTCTAACAATATACCAAACAGTCCCTGTAAATTTCGTCCAAATCAGTTCATAACTTTTCGAGTTATCTTAGTGACAGACGGACAGGCAAACACGACGAAAACATAACCTCCTTGGCGGAGGTAAAGTTGGAAGTATAACTTATGCAACGAATTTATCTGTGGGAAGAAACTAAGAATCAAGTTGCATGAAAGTGCTGACGGAAGCATCAGACGGTTCGGGATTCTGAGCTCGCTATTCTAAGTTTACTGGCGAAGAGGCTAGCCTAAGTTTACTGGCGAAGAGGCTAGGCTAAGTTTACTGGCGGAGAGGCTAGCCTAAGTTTACTGGCTGAGAGGCTAGCCTAAGTTTACTGGCGGAGAGGCTAGCCTAAGTTTACTGGCGAAGAGGCTAGCCTAAGTTTACTGGCGAAGAGGCTAGCCTAAGTTGACTGGCGGAGAGGCTAGCCTAAGTTTACTGGCTGAGAGGCTAGCCTAAGTTTACTGGCGGAGAGGCTAGCCTAAGTTTACTGGTGGAGAGGCTAGCCTAAGTTTACTGGCGGAGAGGCTAGCCTAAGTTTACTGGCTGAGAGGCTAGCCTAAGTTTACTGGCGGAGAGGCTAGCCTAAGTTTACTGGCGGAGAGGCTAGCCTAAGTTTAC
>LQNS02278091.1:75070519-75091771 GCA_001587735.2 Parhyale hawaiensis | reverse complement strand
CAGGGATTGTTAGGTATGTTAGGAGGAACAGATGATTAACTTTTGGTGAAGATATGTCCATCCGTTTGTTTGTTTATCTGCGTCATTTTTCTCGATGCCATAACTCAAAAAGTTATGAATGGATTTTGATGAAATTAACATGAAATTTTAGGTATATAACAACGAGTAGATTACCAAATTTTGGTAATGATCCGTTTGTTTGTTTGTTTGTTCGTTCGTTTGTCACTGTTTTTAATTTTATGCTTGTTAGCACAATAGCTCAAAAAGTAATGAATGGATCTTATGAAATTTATAGGAGTTATTAGTAATGATAGAAGACATAAATGATCAAATTTTGGTGCAGATCGGTTGGTTCGTTTGTACGTTTGACTGATATTTGTTATAACGTTTGTTAACAGTGTAACTCAAAAATTTATGACCGGATCTTCAAAAAAATTGAACAAGCTGTTATTATTATAAAAAGACACAAATAATTAGATTTTGGAGTTTATGCAAAGAAAATTACGGTTTCAGAGCCAATTTGAATTTTTGCTACCGTTGGCTCACTTGGCGGAGGCATGCGCTCTCAGAGTGCTCTAATTAACATTTGCAAATACCTTTGCGTAAGCCTACATGAAGCAGCCTATTTCTGTTGCACGACCCGTATTTAATTCTGTCTTTTTATCGCTTATTGCCAGTCTACTGCCATGGTGCGCAGGATTGATTCCGAAGAGTTGTTATCAATGGAAAATCCATGAATTGGGTCCAACTGGGTTTATCATAGGTTCAAGTTTACAAATACTAGGACAATGCAGAAATAAAAGGCACTTATAGAACTTTCAGCTGTCCCAGAACTTGATTCACAATATTAATGTCTTGAACGATTACGAAGCTAGTTTCTAGTCACGCTAGTGGCTTGTTACCTTATACTGAACGGTGCTTGCGCAAGACTTGTACCGGCTACGCATCACCGCTTTCACTTGTTACATGCACTGTTACAGTCTACAGCAAGGAATAGCGAGGACTGCACACTACACTTACCCTCCACTATCTCGTACTGAATGGCGTGGTTCACTCCGATGTCTCGGTCTCGCGCCTGTACGCTGTACACTTCATCGATCTGCCACACATGAGAGAAACTGAGGTTTTCACAGTTGTCCCTAAACGCTCTCTTGCATAGGTTTTACGTTTAGAATGTAAATTAAAATGAAAAGATTAGGAATGAAGTACAAAGCTCTAATAAGCTGGTAGAAATAGGTGCTAATTTTTTGCTTGCTGTTTTTATGATTTTTTTCAACAGTTGAGTCCTCGTAACGAAGTTAAGATTTCATAATTTATCTACGATGAAAATATAAAATTTTTCTTCATCTCAGCTTCACCAAAATCAGAGTGACAATCGTCACAATACCGTTTCAACAACTAGAAATAGTCCCTTACCATGCACTCTTCTCTTCATATAATTTTTCGAAGTTACTTTAACGTGATCCTTATGGAACGCGCACAGTTTGCTAGTTGGGCAAGAACATCATGTGCAAGAATATTAATATAAGACGCTGTATACTGACTGCAGTTGCAGATAGCCGTTCAATGCTTGAAAGGCCTACGGGGACCTTTTTTAAGATCATACTACTTGAGTGTAAGAATTGGAGCTTTGCTTCTGACGTTCACCCTCTCCTAAATAAAGGCTTTATTCTTTCTATTTCTTAATCTAATTAATTACTGTTGTGACTTTTTCCTTAGACCAGCACGGGAAGAAAAACTTAAAAGTGCAGCGGGGAGCTGGAAGCATCCAAAATCTACGGTTTTGCTATCCATATTTCAATTACTGTTGATAATATTAACTGCCGACTTTGATTCAAAGCTTTATCGTCTAAGTAAACAAGGACGACAAGGAGATAAAATCCCCGAAATATCAGAAGCAAATCGAAAAAGAAACTAGTTTGCCGTACATAACAAATAGAAACAGGGTGTAAAGTGCTACTCACGATGTCATCAGACTCGTCGATATGCACGCTTGGAACGATCTGCATCCAAAATGGCGGCGAGTCGGACACATCCACAACAAAGAGCAGCACCGTCATGTGGGTGGAGCTGGTGGCGCCTCGCTGATCGGTTGTCTGCAAAAAAGAAAAAAAAACTCCAAAGGCATCGTAACTGCAGATTTCCAGTCGAATACTTCAGGTGGATTCTCACGAACTCATTCACTCGCAGCTGTACCGTATGCAATTTTTTCTCCTTGAGTTAGCCATCGAGGCATATAGAGTTATTCGTACTAGACTGTATTCCTTGTCAAACCTAACTGAAAACCAGTTCAATCGGAAATGGAAGAAGATATGATTATACGCGTACATCGGTGCGTATCCAACGTGTTATCAGTGACTCCAAGAACTCAGCTAAGATTAGGTCCAATTTAAAGTTGAGAACAGCTATATACAGCTTGAAAATCATCTGAACACCTCTACTCACCGTAAAGTTTAGTTCCAGCTGGTAGAACACCACTGTTTCATAGTCCAGCACACCATTGGCAGTCAATTCGTACACGCACTCGTTTTTACCATCAGGAGTGCAGGTGCAGGGATTCGCCTGCTCGAGGCTGAAGAGACCGTCGAACGTGTCCTCCTGTTAGCCGAACGAATTTGTATTTATATCAAAACTTCAGGCACGGGCCACCACGGACAGGTAGCGCAACCCAAATGAAGTACTCCGCAACACCTGGAATCCCGAAACGCTGCTAACGAAAATCCAACAAAAATAGCCATTACAGCTGACTTAAACGCCTGCAGGCCTATACGACCAAAAGCCGCTGCCGGCAATGAGTTCCAAACCCTAACAGACCAGGGTACGAAGCACCGACCGAACTGATTAGTGTGGCATCTAACCTCCTCCAACGTGACAGTGTACGCACCGACCGCAGCACGTGTTTCTCTCCTAAACACCTTTAGTGCAGGGACAGACGAATACAACCAATGCCTCTCATTGTTGTACACCTTATATAACATACATAGCTCTGCCGCTCTTCTCCTGTGGGACAGGTTCACCAGATCATTATAATGAATGTCTGGCTTATTTTGTACTCACGTCACTCTTTTGCTGAAATCTTAATTCACGACATACTATTTTCTATTTTGAAATCCATTGAGCGCAAATCAAAATAAAAAATATTACTCTCGTTCCTGCTATAATTTGCTTTTGGTGACTCCAAGAGTCAAACTTGTGTCTAGGTGGATAGTTCCTTCCTTATCCGGATTGTCGTATACTGAAGGTAGACATGAATGAAAGCCGAGAAGGCTGTACAAGTGTAACACATGCCGTACCATATCTTTTCAGAAGACTCAATAGAAAATTATACCCCTCGATGTCAGCAGCATCACGATCAGGCAGAGGGATGGCAGCTACGCATTTGATATTAGTACTACTACACTCAGAAAAAGGCAATTAATGCAACACTCTTGCCCAAAGCATACCCGTAACTAGTTATTTACGCAAAGTTTCTGCAGCGAAAATGTAAAATGTCACTTCAAGTAAATTGCAGAGGACAGTAGAAGCTGGTGGTGTCATCATAAAATCTGCCACGTATTCAGGGTACTGGAGCCTGTCATAGTCGTTAGGATATATCCTAGAGCGGTTTGCTCATTGCTGTCTAAGCATTGCCAGTAAATATTACATAATAAATTCCCAAAGCTTTGATCATAGTCAATAAATCCACCACTGCAAATTTCATTTCAGTATATTAGTCTACTGTAAATTCACCACAGGCTAATTCATTGCAGTTAATTTACCGTGGGAGATTTATCGCTTTAAATTTACCGCCGTAAATTCAATGTCTGCAAGTTCATAATAGTGAATTTTCCCTGATATATTAATGCGTGGCGGAAAGTTCGCCACATGCAAAGTCAACCCTGTAAATTGATCATTAATATCCACGCGAGCTCTAGAAAATATTATTTATCTGGTGATAAAATTTCAAAACAATGATTGTGCTTGCACGATCAACTCTTTGGTTGAGTTTCTTCTCTTTATTTTCTTCTTTTCTTTCTCAGATATCTCAATGATTCTGACGTATTGGTACTATTAAAATATTTATAGCTCATAGAGGGCCGGAGCGTACGTCCCGGATGCTCTATAGGAATGGGCCTCTTGGTCCGTCTAGAGTCCACTATCTTTTATAATCTAATTTGGTGTGAATAATTTTTTATAGTTTAATTTTCAGACAAGGAATTTCCCAGACAAATAAAATCATGGATTGTGCAGAAAAAAATGCTGCTAAGCATACATCCCGCTTAATGGAAGCTTCTGGATAAATTAATCTACAATTGACAAACTAATCATTTACCGCTGGTATAAAAATATAGCATGTATTAATAGAGTAATTTACGTCGTAACGGAGCATACTTATAGGCCATCGCAGGTCTTGCAGTGGGGCCAGAGAGGCGGGCCCACCTACAATTTCAATGAAAGAATACAAAATGCAAACGTAATAGTAAATTCTAAATAATACTCCTTTCAAGATCCCAGGACTTGAATCCAGCTTAGACAAGATCCTTTCTTCAGAATTGCTTTCAACAGAATGCCATATGTCCAACATCTTCCGGCCACACTTTGCCTTCAATTTATAAGGCACAAGGAGCAATTTCCAAGCCTCGCTGTATCATTAATTAATGCAAGCGCAAGGCTGATTGAAAATCCGGTCCCGGCCCCATCTGGTGCCGTCATCGAAGGTTTGTACACACTATTATAATCGTCATGGCTGTATGTATATTTATGCTGGTTCAGAGAGATGCTTAGCACATTACAGTGACTAAAGACCTCTTCTATATCACGATATAGATGGAACAGTCTATCATAAATATCCATGCATAAAAAATTCACAATAAAAATCGCAAATAAACACAGTAATGTATTTAATACCTTTGCCAGATGAAAAACTAATTACTTATGCAAGTAAATGAAGGTTTGTACTTAGAATTCAAATTATCTTATTTCAAAGCTAGGCAGTCTATATAAACAATGATAGTTTGAACGTTTGTTAACTATCTTTATTATTGCACTAATTGCCCCACCCTTACAATTAGCCACGAACCACCACTGCTTATAGGTAAACCAAACGCTTTGTATGGCTGCAAATGCTTACCATTGTTGGCTGCATAGTGCACGTCTCTCCATAGTCATCGTCTTTGACTTTAATTTTGGAGAGCCCCTCACCAGTGGCGTCCTGTGGAGACAGACACGCTTTTAGTGGAGACTGCGTTATAGTCTACAGTACTGGCTAGTGAAACACCAACACTGGAGTAGTCTGATGATTTAACTAATGCATTATGGACTGTCGTATGTAGTATTGGAAGGTAACCGGTGAATCACTACACCACTGTGATCTCGAACAGCATGGTCTCGCTCTCGCTTTTCCTCGAAACAACACCTACTTCTAGTTCTAATTTAACTGAAAGTATTATATTTTGAAGCTGTTCAATTCCAGAGCTACAGTATATTAGGATGCGCATATTTCGATACACATTATTGCTCAGCGATAGACATTACTTTGGCGGCATGCTACATACAACAGAGGTCTGATTTACGTGATCGACAAACTTTAAAACAACGCAGCAGAGTGCAGGAATTAGCAAGCAGGCGCATTGAAGCGCTGCAACGCCACTAGAATTTGTACGAAAACATTGAGAAGTACTGCCTATAACGAGTATTTATAAAAGTTAACCTGTTCGTTCCTGTTGTGTGATTTCTTCAACTTCTACACATTCGCCGAAAAAAATTTTTGATGCACGTAGGTGTTTCACAGAAAAACATCAGGATGCACTTATGTGTTTCATGGCGTAGTTTGGTGGGCCATCGTAGCAGACAGGAAAACATATTTCAGTTGGAAAAACATATTTCCAAAAAAAGAAAGTGTGCAAAAGCTTTGTATTTTTGTTACACATGAGAAGTGAGACGCGGTTACATACTAACACGCACATCGCTATTGTAATTCAAAGTTTTGTCTATCCAGGTGCATCAATTTTCCCTGTTTTTGATGCATCTTGGTGCATCATCGGCTTTGTCACAAAACCGAAACACATAGTACATCAACAAGATCAAGTACATCAAAAGACCCTACAGTCTATGCATCATAATGATTCGCTTCATTCTTATTACGCACTTACGTGTTTCGGTTTTAAGAAAAAAATGCATGTAATTTTGATGCATCTAAGTGCATCAAAGTTTCTCAGCAACATTAATTAGGCATTTACGGTACCGTCTGCAAAATAAGCTATTTTGTCATCAACCCACCATCGCAAATAAAAATTGCATCGTCATTTTTCGAAGCTATTGTTTTCAGGACATACGTTTTGTCCCTTTTGTATAATATCTAGTCATTATTTTTCCAGAATCTACCTACCACTGCCTAGCTAAGGCTACCAACTTACGAAGAAATTGCCACCAGTTCACAGGCTAATCTCCTTCCATGACTTACCCTTTCCGGTTCATTGAGTGTGAGGGTTAAAGGAGTCGCGACCAGAGTTGGCAAAAATTCATCAACATCGAGCACGGTAATCGAAATGAAAATTTTTTGGCCGTCCACAGTGAGTAGGGGATCGATACAGGTGTAGCTGCTGGTCGTTTCAACGTCCAGGGCACCAGTAAGAGTCACCGTGTTGCCGGTTCCTCCGAACTTCTCACAGGGAGTGATGCTGACGTCAGTGCCTGTAGCGCAAACAATACATCCTCCAGTATTGCTGGTTCTGAGTTAGTACATTAAAAATTTACCCTATAAACCTCAGTCAAATCAGACTGTGTTGCCTTACTGGAAAGGTTTTTCCTCCTATTGGGGTTCTGAGCTAGCATGGTTACCTCAGTAATCATAGCCAGATCAGACAGACTGTGTTACTTCACTGGGAGGGTTTTCGTCCTATTGTATTCCTACAGGGGAATTTTTTATAAATGTTGCAATGTGCCACAGTCCGGTGGAGAAAAGGTAAAGAAATAACATGAAATACTTTTTTGTATCTTCCTAAAACTAACAAGCCTCCATCTCGCTTGTAGTGCAAAGCCATTTCGTTCATATATTGACGACGTTTACACAGCGAAAAAAAGTAATATTTCAGAAGAAACATGCCACTTCCAGGTAAATGTAAACCCTATGAAGCTGACGCCCATTCTTGAAAGTGAGTTACCCTAAACCCAGGCATGAACTGTACTTGGAGCTTCAGAGAGATGCAACGTTACGTTTCATTACCTTTTTGTTGATCGTTCTACGTTGAGATGTTATTTAATGTTCGTGAAAGAGCCAATATGCAGTTCAGGTTCATTCTCAATGTGCATTTAATGGAGGTCTCAAGCGCAATCACGAGGCATCTTATAACTTTAATGCGATCCAAAGTGACGAAACCAACGTACCTATCAAAAGTTCATAACAGGCTTACGCTCATCTGCAAGTTTAGCTTCACCTCGTAGTGTCAGTGGATGGCGTCTTTAATCCCATTTTCTCAGTTAGAGCCGTATGTCCAGCAGTATACTCTATACTCGCAGCTCATTGTCTATTACAAAAGCATAGGATTGGATTCCCAAGTTCTCTTTAAGATCTCGGAGCCGCACACTGTCCGCAGTCGTGCGTGGCTCTCAGAGACCGCCTAGCGTAGTGGATGACAACAATTTTACTGTTGATTAGAGACGGGATGAATATCAGCATCTGATTCCGCGGACATCGGCACCTTTTTGATCATCTGCATCTGCATCCATGATTCAACTAAGATACATCCGCAATTTGGCAATTAAGAATATCCGCATCCGTATCAAAAGAGGCCCCGATATGCGGATCCGCATATTTATCACTGTACACTTTACTCATCCACAGTGCAGAAAACTTCAGATGCTCGTTTGGATTGAAATAGGGGCAAATGCCTGTACCTGTAAACAAAGCACCATCTAATTTTTTCTTTAGTGTTGTACAAACTGCCGTCGTGAGAGCGTATGTTTTTGTGATTGGGCGAATATATGCATCTGCATCCGCGGACATCCGCAAACATCCACACCATTTTCGAACTTAGACATCTGCATCACCTGATATTGAGATGGTACTATTATTATTATTAAAACTTCACGCTTAAGCTCCCATGGACAGGTAATACAACCAAAATGAAGCATCTTGCAGCACCGGGAAGCCCAAAACGCTGCTAAAGGAAATACAGCAAAAAACTATTCACAGCTGAATTAAACGCCTGCAGGCCAATACGACCAAAACCCAATGCCAGCAACAAATTCTAAATCCTAGCCGACCAGGGCACGAAGCACCGACAGAACTGATTAGTTCGACATCTGACAGCCTCAAAAGTGAAGGAGTACGCTCCGCACGCAGCACGAGTCTCTCTCCCAAAAACCTTCAGGGCAGGGAGAGAAGAATACAATCAATGCCTCTTATTATTGTACACTTTATAAAACATACATAGCTCTGCGACTCTTCTCTTGTGGGACAGGTTCACTAGATTATTATTAGCGCACACCCTGCTGGCTGAACTAACAAGTCGGTCCAACAGACGCAAGTGAGTGTCAGCAGCGGAAGCTCAGACCGGTGAGCAATACTCCAACACAGGTAGCAAAAATGCATAAAAACATCTACGGGCAACCTGACTATCACAAAATACGGAATTCACCTTACGCAGGCGTCCAATCTTTGTGGAAGCGCGTGACACCAACCTCCTAATATGCATCTCAAAAGTAAGCTTCTCATCAAAGACAACCCCAAGAATCTCCAAGGAGCTAGACTCCTAAAGTGAAGTGTCATCAATCTCCAATTGGGGATGCCGCGGTACATGTGTCCGAGACCGACTGATAATCATCGACTTGGTCTTATTAGCATTAGGCTTCATACTCCAGGCCGAGCACCATGCACTAATGCGTGACAAATCCCTATTCAGAGACTGAGCTACAGCATCACGCAGGCGAGGAGCAGGTATCACTGATATCAAAGTGGAATCGTCGGTATAGTTGATCAACGTGTTTTCGAGCGAAGAGAACATGTCACTAGTATAGAGAATGAACAACAGCGGGCCAAGCACACTACCCTGAAGGACGCCAGACACCACCCCAACTGAGGCGCTCAAAACGCCGTCAACAGACACACTCTCCGTTTGCGCAGAAACAAAATCGTAAATGATTGACAAAACCCTACCACCCTCACCGAAGGACTCCAGCTTGTATAATAGACCCTTGTGGTTGACCCTGTCAAACGCAGCGCTAAAGTCCAACTAGATAAGGCGTGCCTCCGACCCACAATCCAGTGCAGACTGTAAATGGTGTGACACCGACAAGAGAGCGTCACAACAACCCAAGCCAATTCTGTTCGCAAACTGACCAGTACGCAGCAACCCCGTAATCTCAGCAAAACGACCAAGCTTACCAGCGATGAACTTCTCGAACACCTTTGACAAAATGGGCGTCAGTGTGATGGGTCGATAGTTGGAAACATAGGGCGACACCGGCCCCTCGGGAATAGGAGTAATATTCCAAGCTCGCCAACAACGAGGAAAATTTCTTAGCCGTATTAGGCTCCGGAAGATCACTGCAAGCTTAGGGGCAAGAACATCAGCCAGCTGCTTATAAAATAAAGGAAACAAGCTCACCGGATCCACACCTCCATACGAATCAAGACCCTCAAGCATCACCTTCATTGCACCAGATCTGAACGCCAAAGAGCTCAAGCGAGGTTCCTGGTGGCATCCCTGAGGCAATGCGATAACATCTCTGCTCTGCTTCCAATCGAAGTGAGCCGACAACAGCTCCGCCCTTGCCAAGGGATCAGTACTGATGCCATCACCTGGA
This sequence comes from Parhyale hawaiensis, assembly GCA_001587735.2. NCBI lineage: Eukaryota > Metazoa > Arthropoda > Malacostraca > Amphipoda > Hyalidae > Parhyale > Parhyale hawaiensis. The sequence goes on along the minus strand of LQNS02278091.1, from coordinate 75,081,985 downwards.
CCACCAAGGGGCGGCAACGAAGGTTCAGCACCGAACACTGAACCCTTTAGCTCACTCCACCAACGATGTGGATGGTCAATAGTCAGCAGAAACACCCTGGAACGCAGCCTCAGACGAAGCTGTGCCTTGTCATACTCACGCTTAGCCTCGGCTCTACGATCAACATAGGTCAACCATAACGTGCGGTCACGCAAACGCCGCCATGCCTGATAATCCGTTTGTTTAGCTTCATAAGCTAACCGACACTAGTCGTCAAACCACGACTTATCTCGAGACCTCACAAGAATGGTCCTCTTTGGGACAAACCATCCTAAAATGGACACAGTCAAGTCGTTAAGCTTAGAGACAGGCTCCTCACAATGAATAATCTGGCGCCATGGCAACGTTCTTACTGCCCGAGTAATAGCCCCCAATTAGCCCTGCTCTTAACAAATACCACTCTCCTGGTATCAACTACAGGAACGAACTGATTAAGGTCCAAGGACAAAACCAGGTGTGAGTGGTCTGAAGACCCAATATGGGAGCCAACTGTCACCGTCATCAAATCCGGGACATCAGTCATAACGAGGTCGAGACAGTTACCAGCAATAAGTCGTGGAACCGCGAACTAGCTGCACACAACGAGACAAGGTCCAAAAGTCCAACGCAGCCACACCATGACAATCAGTCGGTGATGTAGATCCGTGTTCTGGATCGAGGCCATCGCCGTCAATAAACAGTTATAAAGAGAATCATCAGTTGAAGGGCTCCGATATAAGGAGAATAAATAATAATTATTCAATCGGCCACACACCCTTACAACGATGATCTCATGACAGGCGCATTCGTGCACTGACTACCGGTAAGCTCAGAATCCGCTATGGATATAAACGGCCATTCCACGGAATCCAGGCCCCGATCCACTCAGCCTTCGAAAAGGGGACTGGAAACCCGCCAAGGCAAGCTCAGCGTCGTGCCTTCTGCCAGTCACCAAAGTCTCGGAGCAGCACACGACATCCACACCACGGGACACAAAGTCGAGCTCGGCAAGGTTCGCATGCAGTCCAGTAATATTACAATAGGGGAGACGACACCCCCGAGCTCGACCAGGTCCCGGGTTGCTTTCTACAGTCCCACAAAGTATGAGAAAAAAGAGAAAAAATAAACGTACATAAAAATACAGTTATGTACAAAAAATACAGAAATATAGAAAGGAAAAGAATCAAGGAATCCCATAAACGAAGAAGATAGTATAAAGCATAACAAAGAAAAAAACAAACCGACAGTAACGATAACTACGAAAGCGGCCAGCTATCTACGCGCCCCAGACCCTGCCATCACCAGTACTGGCTTTTTGCCGAAAAGAAGAAGAAGAGAAAGAAAAGGAAAAGAGCATCAGGTGGTACTACCTGATGGAAGATAGAGAGAGGAGCAGACTGCGAAAGATTGAGTACCCAGATATGGCACCAGCCTGTTCATCTCCTCTCAGGGATGCCGTTGGACCAAAACGGTCTCATCCGCCTTTAGAGTGGCATTTCCTCATTTGCAATCGTTTTCGCGGATGTCGGAACTGTAACAAGCGCTGAAAGATCCGCATCCACAAATGTAAAAAAAAAATTACATCCGACCAATCACTACTGTTGATTATAGCCTGTTTACCTGCCACAGAGAACAAGGAGCTGTCCACAGGGCAGTCCTCGTAAATATTCCCTGCAATATTGCAGCTTTGGCCCACATACTCAAGACTGAACACACAGTCTGTGTTTTCAGTTGTCAGTTCGGGGCAGGCAGCGGTCGAAGCAGAGATGCACGCGCACACCACAAGCAGTAACTGCAACAAAGAACAGAAAGTCGAATTCCAGCAAGCAAGTAAAATCTACCGCGACCGAGCGCACGGTGAATTTCTAATAGTTTTCATTTGAGTAAGACATTCCACAAGGGATTAACTGTGTCTATAGGTAGAATGCCGAAATTGGATTTTTATGTATTTTTATAAAATTAACATGAGTTATTAGGTATATAACAACGAGTAAATGACCAAATTTTGGTAATGATCAGTTTGTTCGTTCGTTTGTCACTGTTTTTGTTATTATGCTTGCTAGCACAATGACTCAATAAATAATAAATGAATCTTTATAAAATTTATAGGGGTTGTTAGTAATGTTCAAAGACATAAATGATTGAATTTTGGTGCAGATCGATTTGTTCGTTTGTATGGTTGACTCATGTTTGTCATAACGTTTGTTAGCAGTTTAACTCTAAAAGTTATGAACAGATCTTCAAGAAAATTTCACAAGCTGTTATTACTATTAACAGGAACAAATGATTAGGTTTTGGAGTTTAAGCAATATACAAAGAAAATGATGGTTTCAGAGCCAATTTGAATTTTTTCTACCGTTGCCTCGCTTGGCGGAGGTATTCGCTCTCAGAGCACTCCAGTTTTATGAAATTTGCTTGGGTTGTTGGGTATATTACGAAGAATAATTACCAAATAATTGTGATAATTTGTTTATTTGCATATTTACCGCTGTGTCCATGTCATGTTTGTTAGCACAAAAATCAGAAAGTTAAAACTCTTAGCAACATTGAAAGACATAAATGATTAAATTTTGGTGATGATCGGCTGGTCTGTTTGTGCGTTCGATTAATGCTTGTCAGAATGTTTGTTAGTAGCATATCTCTAAAAATTACGAACGGATCTTCAAGAAAATTGCACAAGCTGTCATTACCTTCAAAATGCAGAAATAATTATATTTTGGTGTTGATGCAAAAGAAAAAATAGTTTCAGAACCAATTACAATTTTTCATTAACGTTACTTTGCTTGGCGGAGATAGGCGCTCTCAGAAAACTCTAGTTGTTGAGGTAATTCGGAATAAAAAATGATAAACTATGAAATAGCTGGGGTGCATATATGGTAGCTGGACAAGAACAAGACCCGCCCTAACATCGGTTGGTAAATGCTTCCTTTCATAATTCCATACAATTCGATCTTTCATAAAACCTATTGAGGTTAATGCTCACAGTAAATAAATATGCTACGTTAAAACTTATGAATCCGCTACATCATGCTTTGACACGTACATTGTTGTCCGTAGGTAAGCTTAAGAATTTTAATTATCCCTCCTTCAGGCAGGCTATGCTTTTACGGGCGTTTGCTTGCCTGCTAGCTACATAATACATATGCTATGACCGGACCTCTGTGAAGTTTACAGGAACTATTCAATGTGTTGCGAAGAACAATTGCTAAAATTTTGGAGATGGTTTGTCACTCGTCTATTTTTGCGTCTGTTAACGATATAACTAAAGACTTTGTGAATAGATTTTTATGGAATTTATAGGAATGGTTTACAATGTTATGAGGCAGTGATGGTTAAATTTTAGTCACGATCTGGCTGTACGTATAGTCTTCTTGCTGTCTGCCTGTTTTTCTCTCTGGTGCAACATAACGCAAACAGTTATGGACAGATTTTCATAAAATTAACAGGAAATGTTAAGCGAAGCCTACAATTCAAATTTGTTAATGATGAGAAAAAATTCCTAATTTTGGACTTTTCGGAATTTTTGTTATCACTGCTCTGCTTGGCGGAGGTGTGTGCTGTCGGAGTGCTTCTCTAGCGCTGAAATACCTTACCTGAGAATCAGAAGTTAGTAATATAGCTTACCTGCAAGGCTCCCAAGGAGGGGCATAGAAGACGATTGCGTTCCATTGTGCAATGAATTGCTGATCTAAGAGCTATTTTTCTGTGAAAAAAAATATATATTTGCTACTTATCAAAATTGGGTAAATAACGTTCAGCTGCTGGGGAATCGCCAAGTGTTAAGAGGCCGGCACAATAAGAGCAGTTCAGCGAGGGGCTGACAGGCTGGCAGTTTTTGAGAAGCATGGAATGCATTGGAGCGCGCACACCGAACAGCGGCAGTTGAGCAGGCCGCTGCCGCTGTTCGGTGTGCGCTCTCCAATGCATTCCGTGCTTATTAAAAACAGCCAGCCTGCCTGCCAGCCTCTCGCTGAACTGCTGTTAAGGTGTGCTGGCGCCCTTATCGTTTAGCTAACGACTAAAAAATATTTACTTCTGGGTTCTCATAAGAGTAAAGTGATTTCAGGCATAATACAGTTCTATAACTTCCAATCGATCATAGAAACAGATACCCTATAACGAAGCTCTTCATTAGAGTGCTGTTATCCCTTCCGTCACAGACATCATCTCCAAATATCAACAACAACAGCTGATAATGAAAAATAAAACTTGTCTTTACAGTTTCAAACTGTTTTTACAGCATTTTCAGTAGCCAGTTAATAAGATGGGCTGTCCCCCTCCCCTTTGTTTGGGTTGCAGTACTGGATGATATCGCTGACGGAAAATTGCCCTTAATCTTTAAAAGGCATTAGACCTCCCTGACGAGATCATACTTTGGAAGGTATTAGAAGTTATATAAAAAAATTGTCTTTAAGGGTTAGGGATTATCAATGCTATTGCAGGGCAGAGTTTCAGCAGCGAAAAGCTTAAATATTATGCGGCGATGCAAAAGAGCTCATGCAAAATATACTGAGAGTCATGAATGGACTTATTTTATCAGGCCATGGACTAATATAAGGTCAGCTTAGAGCATGTCTGTCGTCCTTGCAGACACAGTTTTACTGATGTACACAAAAATAAAGTCAAAAAATTTTGGCTCAGTAATAATAAGTGTAGAGATAAAGTCTACTCGACAGCACAGCCCAGCTAGGAAGCTATATGCATTGGTTAGCACTGCAAATTAATACCCTCCAAGTTCAGAAGAGTGCCCGGCTGTAATTAATCAACAACAGATTGTCCTGCTATGGCGGTAAAATACGAAAGGCTCAGAATGATGACTGCGAACCCCCGGTCGTCCCCAATGCAGGTTGTGTCAGTGCCATCATAGTGGACTCTGCAGGTCAGAAACGCTGACAATATTGATGCCAAGGCAGACTATAATTTGTAAAAATGAAAACTTCAGAATTTTTAAAACCAGGTTACCAACTCTATCATGAAACATCGGCAGTAAATAGTTACTTCCTAGAAAACTGTATTTTCTCTATTTTCCGTGGTTCTAAGGTAAAGAATATTTTTCTCTGTTCCATCGTTGATAGATTTTGTGAATATAGAGCTTAACGCGTACAAATATTGATGATGGAATTAAAAATAAATTTAGTATCAATGCTGTTGCATAGAGGCTCTGTCGACACCTTCACTGTTATGATTTCAAGTTTGACCGAGCAGTGGCCTCCTCATCGCTGAGCGAACGAATTTTTTCTTTCTGAAAATCATGGAAGAATGGAAAGCGTAAACAAGCTATAAAGAGAACGTGAATTATTTTACAATGGTGGCTCCGATGATGTGCTTTAAAATTGGGCTGTAAATTAATGTGCCTTGGTTTTATCGCAGCAATAAACTGATAAGAAAATTTTTGTATAATGCCTGTTGCAGGTAAAACCAGCGCTGTTGTTAATTCTTATCTGAACAACTTATATATATTCTACATTAACAGACCCACCTCACCTGAGCTATATTATGAAAGCAAAAACTTATTAAATTGAAAAAGTCATGCTCGGAATGATTACATAATTATATTTTTCATTTGATGATATTACTAATAAACATATCGAAATGAAGCTTTTCAGTATAAGCCTTATCATAATTTATCCCTGCATCGCAATGAATTTATAGTGTCGATATCTGAAGATCATAAAAGCTACAATACTAGGGCTACTCCAGTAACAGCAAAGATATATTATAAAAGAAAGCCTTCCAAAGAAATTTCCCCCTGAAGTTGAAATAATGATTAATCTTCTCAGGAAATCACTGTAACTCAATCAAGAATAAACTTTCTGGGAAGAATTCCAGCCCCGTCTCCTGGTTTATAATAGACTTAAAATTTCTGTTCAATGCAATGAAACCGAAAAATTTTAAATCTCATTGACATGCATAATTACGACGCAGAAACGCAGCTGGGAACACAAGCTAAGTGACTAAGTACTTTAATATATTATCATTTCTTCAATAAAGTACTCGAAGCAATTTCTTTTGTCCCTCAAGTGAAATGGTCTCAAAAGTTTTCCCAGCTTCATATGCAAATTTTTGCATGGATGCGTATTATATGTATGCATACATATAGTTTACACACATTAATATGCTTCACATTGGACACCGTAGTACCGCCAGCCATGTCCTCCAGCTGTGGTGGAATTTCTATATACTGAAGAGGGAAATATTTTTGCAACTTGCATGAATTTTTGCTTAGATAATCTCCCAATAGAGTTACTGCAATCAACACCACAAGTCATTTAGCGGATCCACCCTGGAAGGCACTTATACAATCATATAGTAACTGCACCTTCGTTTCTTAATTATTGAAAGTGCCTAGATGGATAGTCTTTCTTATGCTGTCTGCTTATCCTATGCCCCATCTGCTATGTACATATGTATCCCTGGATCTGCTTAGCAGTTATTCATATCACTGTACTTCTCTGCAGTAACTGTAAACTCGTTTCAACTGTGTAGGTGCAGTCAGTGCAATAGTTTAATTTCTTTTTTCTGATTGCTGGTAATGACGTACTGGGTCGAAAAACTTGTATATTTTCTATATTATATATATATATTTTGTATATTATATATTTTGTATATATAAACTTGTATATTATCTCAGCCTCAACCTCTATGCTACCAGCAGCCTAATTGAGTTACTGCACCATAATTGCGCTCACTGTTGGCCTTAACCAGTACCTGGCGAGCTTGGGCGTGTAATGATGCAAATGGCTCACTCATTATCACTGTTATACTTTCTAACTGCTTGATTGCAGGAAGATAATAGGAGCCTAACATGGCGGCTCTCTGGCGGGACCGGAGGACTGTGCTACATAGGAGCGCAGCTACACAGAGTATCCCAGATGGAAAAGTTTAGGCAAAGAGTTAATATCTGTAAAAGGAGCATTTGACACTATGTGCTGTTTACCTACTATTTTTATAATTGGATGGCATCTACTATTCACTCTTCACGCTGTCACTTAATTGTCTGCGCACGGAGGTGCTGAGGTTAGTTTTGCAACACTGAGCTCTGCGATTAGATGCACTTTGCAGAGTAGACATGCAAGAGTAACTGCAGCAGCAGATCTGTACCAGACCTGATGATACTAGCTAACTCTTATCAGCCTTATCAGTGCGTTCCTCGGTCGGCCACCGATAACGATATCTGATCATACAGGCCAGCTCCGTGTAACTCTATCAGCTCTGCCCCTCATAAAATGATGAAAGGGGAGATATCGTCTGCATTTATGCCTACTTCACATCATGCTCATCAAAAACCATATATTTCTTGCAAATAAGAAACATTATCACATTTACCTCTCTCCATCCATCTCCCCTCGTTATCAAAGTGGTGTCAGGATATGATTGATTCAAGCAGCCCTTTCAACAAAAAAGATATTCTAATGTAAATTTAAATTTACCCTGTGCGATTGAGATCATCTAATTCTTTTATCTTTAATTCGTAGAGTACTTAATTATTTTTTTTTTTTCAATTTGCCGCTCTGGGTCGGGTTTAGGGAAGCAATCACTGAAGTAGTCAGTTTGATGTCACCTCCTGAAATTCAATGCAATGTAGTGAATCGAATTCCAACCACTGAAGATCCGAACCAGTTAAAGCTAACCGGATTAGATTATCTCAGGGTGCGAATTAAAGACACCCTCATGCCAGAGCTACCTTATACATTTCACGCTCAACTTGCCGAGCAGATAGTCGACTCGCACGACGTTCACGCCACCGTATCTATGCTACCGACTTGTACTGCATAACGGGAAGACGTGCTAGCTGCATCAAGTTTATAGCTTGCGATGGCCAACTGCGGCTCCGGCATACCACAGTCATTAATTGGGAGCCAGCAACTCCAGCTACCTGGACCAGCTGCTGCTGTCCAGCCAGACTGCGCACAAGCAGCTTCATTGTGAGACCGCGTTCACACGACGGTGTTTTGTCCTTGTAATGTAGTACAGAGCGTCCGAATATTTTGCTGCTTCCTAATGAATAGCGGACTACCAAACAGCTTCCTGAGTTAGTAAATTCATTGCTACTGTGAACAGATGCCCGAAGCTGTACTAATGATACAAAGACTAGATTAGATGAGATAGCTGGCAGTAGACGGACCAACAGGCCCAGTCCCATAAAACAGCCGAAGCTGACGCTCCTGCCCTCTATGAGCTATTGCCGTCGTCAGATAACCTAGATAGCTGGGGCAGCAGAAAAGAGAAAAACAGAGAAAGAAGATATTATAGCAATCTTAGGACTCCAGGGTCCATGAACCCAGACACTGTCAAGGCACTTAGCATGACGTCTACCGTTTTAGAGGCTGTTTTGCTAGACACACGCAGCTGTGTTTCCAAGGACGCAGCAAAACGTTCAAACATTTTGTACAGCGTACGGAGAACAAATGACTGCAGTGTGCTTCAATCAGTCGTGGTACTGCAGGCAGCCGCTGGATCAAGTCATATATCAAGATATGTCTAGAAGGTAAGAAAAATTTGTAAATGTGTCACCAAAGATAGTCAAGTCTTTTATGACCGACCACTCCAGCAAAATCCATTTACTACCCTGCATTTTTCCTTTAGCTTAGACGCTGAGGCATACAGCAAACGAAGCCTCATAGTGAAATTTACATCTGATACATAGTACTAACAAATGGTTTATAATTATCGTCAGTCCTGTCCTTCACTGAGGGTGCTGACTGACGCTCGGCAAACATCCCTGTAATTCTGTAGCAATGCTGTAGCACAGCTGAAGGATTTTGAGTCCGGACGCGAGCTTATCGAACAACGCCGTCAGCCGCCTGTCTCAGGTATAAGGCTGTCAGCCACCTGCCACAGGTGTAAGGCTGTAACGCTGCCAGCCACCTGTCACAGGTGTAAATCTGTCACACTGTCAGCCACCTGTCACAGGTGTAAGGCTGCCCCACTGCCAGCCACCTGTCACAGGTGTAAGGCTGTCAGCCACCTGTCACAAATCTAAGACTGTCACACTGTCAGCCACCTGTCACGGGTGAAAGGCTGTCACACTATCAGCCACACGTAGCGATGACGTATGCCGTGTTCCTGATAATCCCTTTGCCGCTTAGCGCGTCGTTGGCTCGTAATTTCTTATCTCTGTCCTGGGGATTTGAATTATCTAACAAGAATTTACACCTCGTGACGCATTTTCTATCTTTGATATAATGCAAACTCATTCTCGATAAGTAACTCACTGTGTTTATTAGGCGTGAAGCCTCTGTTTGGGTATGCGCTCTATCTAGAGAATAAGCGCTATATAAGCCCCGGGCCGTAAAGACATGGAGAAAACTCATCAAGTTCGGCCTCACTTCACAGCTTAAACTCAGTTCCCCAGCTGTGTGACCCTGCTGGGAGCAGTGTGCCCGGGCATAGCATGTAACCTACCTGATACGCACATCAAAAATAATATGCGCGTCTATAAGTTTGGATTGGCACCTTTTTCAGTTTAATTGGAATCAATCGCAACCTAGCCCAATCATAGTTCAGTCTACCCTAACCTTACCTAACTTAGTTTAGCTCAACCAAACTTTATACGATTTTTTGTTTTTTGGGTAACCCATTTTTGGAATTATAAAAATTCAAAACTTCACGTTTAGGCTCTCGGTAAGGTATCCTCACCATACTTGTCTCGTAACTATTCGACCTCCGAGCCAGGCGTTATTGAAGTCACAGTATGAGCGTTTGGCGAAATTATTATATAACCTACACCATTATTTCACTGTAAAACTAGCCAGGGAATCATCACTACGCCATCACTGCTTTTGATACTCCTGTGCCGTTGTGATATATAAACAGAGAATTCTTAAATCCCTACTTCAACGAAACTCAGTTTTCCTAACTCTGATTCGGGGTTTTACTCTCCAGAATATTTTCCCCATTTCTTTCGTTGATATTCCACTGTAATTGGGCATCATAAACTCAGAATAAATGAAATTCATTACCCAAGTTATCGCTCTGAAGTTTTCGAGATGTCTTCAACGTTTAGATTCTAAATTTGGCAGAGTAACGGTCTATTTGATGCCGAGAAGATAAATGTATCTTTTATTATTATTACAAGGAGTCCGAGAACTCAACCAGCAGCCAACAAACTGTGTGTAATCAAATCGTGGGATGACTGTATGCTTTTTAAATTTACCTCTTTTATCCACCTTCAGAAGCCCGACTACCACACGGTTCCATCTGCTTCGTCTGCACGTCCTTTAATTTACAGTATCTGACATATTTAGTCTTCAGCCCACGTGGTTAAATAAAGTTCATATGAGATAGACTAAGTCAACTGACCCGTAAGTTTATCATCACCAAGGAGCTTCCATAGAGGAGGAGGGAGCTTTGCGGCCCATGCACAGATTCGCCAGCGAGTCAACCAGATCTTTTATGGCTGTGAGACGCGTTCATGAACCTCATTGGTAGAAGTGGCGGGGGAGCAGTGAGTTTCACGGGGAGCAGCAGACAAACCGATGTACTGATATGCGATTGGTGCATTGGCAACCAAGGTGCTTCTACAGAGAAGGAGGGAGCCAGTAGCCTAGCCCGTTGAAGCTCAAGAGTCTCTTATGGCTGTCAGCCTGTTGTCTCATGCACCAATCGCATGTCAGTAAAGAGTCTCCTATGGCTGCAGCCAGTCACTTAAGCACCAATTGCATATCAGCAACTCGGTTCGTCTGCTGCTTCCCCGTGAAACTCAGTGCTCCCCCGTCTTTTCCACCAATGAGCGTCTCAGCCATAAGAGATCTAGTTGACTCGCTGGCAAGTCTGTAACTGGGCCACAAAGCTCCCTCTTTCTCTATTGAAGTTCCTTGTTGGCAACTGGCTGCAGCCATAAGCGACTCGTTACTGATATGCGATTGGTGCATATGGGGACTGGGTGCAGCCATAAGTGTCTCTTGATCTTCACGGACAAGGCTCCTGGCTCCCTCCTCTCTATTGAAGTTTCTTGATCATCACTAAATGGGCAAGACCAAGGAGGTTCTAATAGAGAGGAGTGCACCCTAACTATTTATCCTACGGGAGCGTTGTGAGTAAACTTTTCCCTTAAACTGGCTGAGTGGCTTATCCAATCGGAGAGCGGCATTGCTTACGCGAGGCATTGCCTCACGTAGGATTGAGTCCTGAGCTCAAATTTTTGCAGTCATTAACCATCGACAAAATTCCGAGCGGATGGAAGCACCTATGTAAAGGAAACTTGTATCCTGTATACCAGCTTATGATGAAAGTAATAGGTTGAGCAGTGGGATATAAATCTTCAGACACGATTGTCTCGCAAAAATATTGAAGAAGTGCCTGTCTGTATCTTCCCTAATTATATGTACTGACCACTGCCACTTCAGCCAGTTTAAGATCTCCAAACGCCAGCTTCAGTCACGTGACAAAGCCATGTGTTTACTCGCCCAGGGAAGGCTTGCGCGTACTCCTCTCATTGAAGCTCCT
>LQNS02278091.1:75001907-75023746 GCA_001587735.2 Parhyale hawaiensis | reverse complement strand
CTTCTTTTTTTTATTCTTTTGTTTTCTCCACTCGCTGGGCTGGTTGCGTGGGGGTTTGTTAACCTCATGGAGTTTCTCCGTTCCTGCGTCGCCAGTCTGGTGTGATTTAATAATAATAATAATAGTAAGGTTAACTTAGGAGCTGACATCCAGCTAGCATGTCGTTTAACTGAAGGACTTTTTGGTGGTATCTTGGTTACTGACTAAATTTATCATCTTGTAATCGGGGCGATGTTCGAGCTGAACGTTCGTTCATAAGCTAAGCGTGTGATTGTATAGTGTATTTGACCATCAGGCTCAGTACTTTCAGAGTATCTTGGCAAGGAGTTTCCCACAGTAATGTTTATTGACCATCTTATGTGATAAGCTTTTTTTGAAGTTTCGCTATGAGTGATAGGGATCTAGAACTGACGTACGTTTGGGCCTCACAGCTCGGGACCCCCGTGAGTGCACCGGCCGCAGCATACACGGTAATAAATAGAACCAGCGCCCTTTTTTTACATTTTTCAGTTCTGATGCCAATCCTACCTCGTTAGTCGCGCCGCTACTAGTGCACCCGATTCAGGTGCCGCTGTCAGGGCTGCCAAAATCGCAGATCTTGGGTAAAAACAACATTTTGGCAACCATGGGTGCGGAAGGAAAACTACAAAGACATACTGAAAACTCTACACTCCCTCGAAGGATACTCCGCGGGCAGTAATCAACTAAAATATTGAGTGTTCGTTATTGTATCTTAATAATATCGCGCTTGATTATAAAATTGCATGTATTAATTACCAGCTACTCATACCAGGATCATTGATTTGATTATCCTCTTAACGCCATTGAGCTTCACTGGGCTGCTCTTCAAATTAGTATCAGCTTTACTTAATGCAATATTACTGGTTAGGACTATAGTGCGTCAAACCATCAGAAAAAAAAATTGATATTAATCCTATTTTGGCCAAGCTGTGTTATTTTGCTATAATTAAGAGCTCGTTAGCCTATCGTCTTTGCAGTAAGGTAGCAATATAGGGTTATGTCTTCAGTGTACGAGTTTCACGTACGGCTTTACATACGGCATGGTAACATTGTATCATAAATTAAGGGGATAAAAAAGACAGGAAATGCCAAACTTTCTACTTCGAATTTTTCTCAACAAGAGCCTAGAAAGGTACCTAGACCGAATGGCTGCACAAGCGACATTCATTTTATATTAATTATCTTTGCCAATTTTACTGTTACTACTACATATACCTCGTCATCAGAATATTACGGCGAAAAAATGCGCATGAGTAGGGCAACTGCAACTTATGTTCGAGATCGTGAGTCTACTATACATGTAGTATCGTATCGTAGATACCCTCGTAAATTACTTTTACCATCACAGTGAAATTAATTCCGAATTTCACGAGCTAAAAATGGAACTGTTGTTGATTTGTCAGTAACTCTACGCGAAATCGCCTAATAATCTGCATCCAAATTCGAAAAATCTACTCTAACCAGTACTTCAGGTTCCACCGTAAACTTCCAATGCACCAGCCTGAGTGATTTTCGATTTCATTCCAAGTGTCACAAAACAAGAAAGCCGCCACTTCGCCACGGTTGAGCGGTAGAGATTTTTCTCTCGGGCAACATATACAGAAAATGTGAAATTGATAGCAACCTGGAGAGACACTATCGTCGTACCGATGCCTGTGCGCCCCCCCCCCCCCCCCCCCCCCCCNCCCCCCCCGATATCTGCATTAACGTGGGACCAGCAGTAAAGATTCAAATTAGACCATTCACTTCCAAAATTTAATTTGTTAAAGCACTGCAGCATTAGAATAAATTTGTTTCAAGCATGACAGAAATTTGATTTGCTTACAGATAGATGAATAAACCAAACACATAAAGACAGAACATTGCAGAAGAATAAACAGCCTACAGGTATATACCCATTGGTCTGTTCATTGCATTTAAAAGTGTTTTTATTTTTTATATTACACTCTATCAAAACTTAACACAATAACAATAATGTTTGCAGTAAATGCTCGCATTTAAAGTCTTCGTATGTTTTATAATGGGAGAATGAAAAATACTGAGTCTTCAGATAATGGCATACAAATCAAGTTGATTAGTTACAGTGTTATTAGTAGCTTCTGGAAAGTGACCATCCTCCTCATAGCTATCTGACTGATAGCCATTCAGTGACACTGTCAATGTTTTCTGGTATGGTCACTGTCGATGCCCCCCTCTCCTGCCTGCGTATCTATTTGACGTCGTCTCGGTCACTCTTGAATTCGGCAACCCCCCGCTTTCCATGGCATATGAAGGGGTCAACCTTCCCTAATGTCAGCACCACATCGTTACTCATTTCAGAGGAAGCTATGCCTTGTGGATGAAGGGACCTAACGACCGTTCGATAAAATAGTCAGTTGGCTCTTTTTCTGAAAATTCGTCAGTATTTTCTCTTTAACATCCTTATGAATTAAAAAGAAAGTGTTCGAATTTAAAAACTGGATGCTGACGTATTCAATTAGGTAAAGCCTGCGAGAGCAATTTTGCAGTTCAGTAATTCACACATATCTGTTGAGAATCAGTAGTTTTCATTCACACATCTTAAGGGTAAGATAGATACTTACAGACAGAGCACTATAGACAGATACACTGTAGACCTCTACACAAAAAGCAGGTAGCCATTTCACACTTCAAAAACAAACCTACCACCAACAAAGTATCCATTGTCCAGCGAAAGAAACTATTTTCTGGTGACCGCAGAATATATGTTGCCAAATATCTATGGAACGTCGATATTTTGCTCAGCTTTTTATCATGAAGAGCCCGTAGCACTACAGCGCTCAAATTCCCAGCTAAAATATAACACTTGCTCAGCTGACACGGCATCCAAGAACAGACCATATTCCTCCAAGTTAAAGATGATAAAACCATATAGGAGTTATTGTTTTGTGTCTTTGGTCACACTACAGTCGCCTGCGCCAAGTTGTTATCAGTGCTCACAGCTCATTAACTTGTCACCTTCAGCAAGCAGCTGCGGATTCCAGCTCGAGGGTCCCACAATTTACAGCTGCCTGTGTTATCCAGTAAACAAATAAAAAAATATAGGAGAGCGCGATATAAAAATTGCAAGCATTTCGACTTCATGGGCCGCCGCGCCGAGCATCTGAGCGCAGGAATGTGCGCGAAGTTTCTTCACCACAAAAGACCATGGAAACGAAGCTACATCGCAGGGCGCCCGCCGGATACCATCAAGTTCAAGGTGACGCGACAAAAACTTGCTCAACTTGTTGTTCCTCAAGCAATTGCCTCACTGTGCCAACCTTCATACTCGTACGAATCCGACACGCCTTTACGTGCGGCCCTCGCTCGCCCCACCACTTCCCGCCACACTATTTCACCACACCAATTTTCCATTAACTGCTATTTTGGAAGCCCAGCAGAAGGTGTCCTGCAGTTTCCCCTGGTACGTTTTTTGTGAGCACCTGGGCTCGTTTTCTCTCTCGCCCGCTCGCGCTCCCTACCTGCGAATGCATGCAAGACGTGGTGAGAAGAACCTGTTTAGATTGAATCGAAACTCGGGGCGCTAAGGTTAAAAAGTCGCCAGCCTTGACACTGAGTATGGTGCGTGAGGGTATCCGCTGTACCTCAGGTGGTGGTGCTGCTGTGGTGCACAGCTGGGGAAGTGGTGCAGGCAACACCGCACTGGGGACGGTGCGTGAGGGTATCCATTGCACCTCAGGTAGCACTGGTGCTTTGGTGCACAGCTGAGGACGCGACATGCAACAATGCACAAAATTCGAATTATTTCCCGTAATGCTCCTTCAAGTCGATGGGCTACCTGAAATATTCATGCTATTCAAACGAGGCCTAATTAAGAGTGGCATGGTGCCGCCTGTCTGTCACTTCATCTTGTCATCATTAGGCCACTCATAAGCTGCTCCATCATATGTCATAACGGAGGTTGTACAGTGTATCTGTGGCGAGACTCACAGCGCTTCAGAAGCTTTTGCATTGATTGGGTGATTAGAGAAGCACTGCTCCTGAAGCAGTGCTTGCCACACCACACTGAAGGATACTCATTGTAAAGCATTTTGCTCATGCGCAGCATTTGTAGCGCAATTGAAGGCAACATTCTCTGGAGCCGGTGGCTGACCCCAATGCTCTCAAGCAGGAGGCAATTTTTTGGGAACGTCACTTGAATCTCCAGTCATGCACTCATGTAAATGTAAAAACTAGAGCACTCTGAGCGCGCTTACCTCCGGTAAGCAAGGCAACGGTTACGAAAAATTGAAATTGGTTCTGAGACTTTGATTTTCTTTATTTCAACACCAAAATCTGATTATTTGTGCCCTTTAATAGTGTTGACAGCTTCAGTAATTTTTTTGAAGATCCGTACATAATTTTTTGAGTTATGCTACTAATAAGTATTATGATAAACATGAGTCAAACATACAAACGAACAACCCGATCTGCACCAAAATTGGATCATTTATGCCTTCTAACATTACTAACAACTTATTCAAATTTCATAAAAATCCGTCCTTAACTTTTTGAGTTATAGCATTGAGAAAAATGAGGCAGACAAAAAACAAACGGACGGACGGATCTTCACCAAAAGTTAATCATGTGTTTCTCTTAACATGCATAACAATCCCTGTAAATTTAGTCAAAATCAGTCCATACCTTTTCGAGTTATCTTGATGACACTCAGACAGACAGAAACACAGACAGACAGACAACCAAACAGACAAACCCGACGAAAACATAACCTCCTTGACGGAGGTAATAATATCGTAAATCACTCCTGCGGGAGTCCTAAAATCGCCAGTTTGTTAATTGCAGTTTCGATCAGTCGTAGGACTCGAGCGCGGCATCTCATAATTCAAGGAAGGGATAATTTGGTAGGTATTACTCTCTAGTGAAATATTACCGTACGATATGAAATAGAATTGAAATATGTATCATTCGTGCAAAGTACGAAGCTAGGGCAAATGCACGGCACAACTGTGGTGTTCCCTAGATGTTTGTTATGGCTCTAACAGAAGATGCTAGGGTCTGGCTCACATAATGGAAACAGTAGAAATATAATTCCCATAATTTTCAGGGAGACATTTTATTACATTTGTCCCTCCAAAGTTTACTTGCATTATCAATAGCGTAAGTTAATGAATTTAACCATTACTTGTATTATTGCTGGACGCAAAATAAATTAAGCTAAGATGGTCAACCGCAAAGAGTTAGAAAAAGGCAAAATTATAGGACCTCTCTTAGCAAGCGCTTCTGTCGCCAGAGCAGTCAAGCTTCTCGCTTTTTATTCAGAGTCACCTAATTCAAGAACAATGGCTGAATTTGAGAAGGACGGCATAATTGCAAAATTTCCAGCAGGACGACCAATTCCAGCAGAACTTTGTTGCCAGCTGAAAGAGACAGACGCGTGTTGAAACGTATTGTGGTGTGAAAAAAAAAATCACTTCATAACTGGCTCTAAAGTGACTATGGAGGCGAACCAATTTTTAACCAACACAATTTCAATAAAAACTGTTTGTCGTGAGCTCAACAAAGCCGAACATCAAAGAACATCAGAAAACATCTGCTGTCTCATCAAAAACAGTCCGAAAATTTTGAACTGGTGTATTGCAAGGGCTGGTCGAGAGATCAATGAAATCCAAAGCTTGTTTCTGCGTCGAGGCCATTTTCGCACTTTACACTAGTGAGCTCCAGCACATGAACTGGTTCTACAATATCCAGATTTTTAATCGTCATGCCAGCCTAATCATCTTATATAGGTATAAGATATACCCAATAGTGTTGAAAGTATGCGAATGGCAAGATTGAGTGGTGCAGGGAAAGTTTAGTGTATAATTAAGCATTCATGACGTGTCTTGGAGCCCAAGTAGCTGCTCTCCAAGGCTGCCTCTGATAGAACTAGGACAATTTCTGCGAGATAATTGGTTTAACATTCCTCTTGATAAATTCCAAATACTCTGTGAATCAATTCCTAGGTTGTTCCTAAATGCTTTATGAGAACCCCACATACGTTGCTAATATTATATTTATCACAAAATGGAAAATTTTTACGGTAATATTAGGAAAATATAGATATAGTACAACTTTAATTGATTGCTGATCACCTTTCTTAATGGTGCAAAATTTAATTTTAAAACTATTTGCTTTGAGTGTTCAGTTGGTGTTTATAAGTTCATATTTACGTCGTCGGTGCAAAAACAAACAAAAAAAAAAAAGAATAGTCGGTTTTAAGCGAACCTTTCATAGAAAATACTTTCGCAATAATAAGCTAAACAACATTTTAATGACACTTAATGTGCTCGAGAATTATTATTGCCCACTGATCTCACAAGCAACAATTATCGAAATAAACACTGCGTCGGTGAACTGCTACGTATCAGAAACCATATTTTCTTTTACGTAAATTTCAGTGCACGTTTGTTGGTAATTCGAAATGTGTACTGCAAAACACATGCCACAAAATTATTCCCATTCTCGCAATTCATGTTTTCATACTTCTCTGAATTTCTCGAAAACGTCAGTGCAACGCCATCATCAGTACCTGAATGAATTTTTGGCACCATTGTTGTACAAAATTTATAAGACTAAAATTATCCATTAACTCTCCCTGTTTTTTTTCTGTCTTGTATATTTCTAATAAAATACCGCACAAATTGTGAAAAGGTTCCTAATACCGAATAACACAAAAGAATTTCAAGTAGTTGTGACTTTATTACACATAATTCATTATTCAAACTTGATACTCACATTTTATTCAGAATATCACAGATTGGGCCGGTGCATCATCACATCAATTGCGCCCCATAGAAGTTGCTCTAAATGATGTTTTCAGAACGATTTTTAATGTTAAGAGAAATGTCGATAATGTACCTCTTGTATCTAATAATTCCGTGTACCTTAAGCTTGGTTTACTGAAATTTAAAGATGTCTATGACTATTTTCTCTTGAAGTTTATTCGTAAGGCTTTGTACCAGGATCCGAACTTATTTGATAAGTACTTTAGAAGGCTTGTACCAGTTCATAGATATAATGTTAGAGAAAATAAATTGAATCTACCGCACGTGGGACTGGAAGTGCAAAAGAAGTCGACAATATTTCAGTCAGTTCGTTGCCTCAATTCAATGCCGAATGAGTCAATAGAACCAATGCATGACCAAGCCCTAAAGTTGAAATATTAACACCTGATTTTTAATAAGTATCAGATATGATTATCTTTCGCCAGTTGTGTGTTTATGATAATCAAGTGCGATAAAATAGCATAACAAGCCAATAGCACAAATAGCTGGCATATGTATAGAATTACGTACGTTTTTAAATTGTGATTCCTTAGGAGAACTGTACTTGGTTCAAGTTGGAGTGAGCTGCGGGTGACTTGTGTAATTCGATTACGTTGCAGGGTCATTGAGGCATTATAATTTCCAAATATATCTCGGGTCATTTTTTTTTTAATTGTAGTGCCTTGGGGTGAGACCAACGATGGTCTTGTTCCTAAGCTACTCACATATGAGACCATTTCATTTTTTTTCTCTTAGAATGTGGAATGGTCAAGGGACTTGTGGGGGGGATAATTCTACAGCGTATCACACATGAAGGAACCAGACATCAGCAATGAGTAACTTTTGATTTTGTATTGCTGCTTTGCCTACTTTATGTTGCCCAGCTCATTCTGGAATTTGATTTTTTAGAAACAGCATTACTTTCAAGAAGACTTCCTCTTTGGCTGCTGTGTGCGCTTAGAGATAATGTTGATGTGTGACTTATTCATGTCCTTAGAAAACACTTAGGTGAGAGGGCCGAGGGTTCTGCGTTGTAAATTCCATGGGTGGTTTCAGGGTGGGTTCGGCGCTCGGCCCTACAAGGTGGAATCTGAAACCCCTGGGTTTAGCCCTAATCCCTGAGTTGCATGTCTTGTGATTGGCATAGCTACAGTTCTTCTTCTTCTTCTTCTTTTTGAATATGAATTGACTTAATAATTGATGAGTTTCACCACGGATTGCTCAGCGTACTTCATTAGCAAACAGAATGTATGTCCCACAGACATCCGTTGCTCATTTCAATTAGTTACCAACACCAATTATCAACTCTGTGTACTTTAAAAGCGATGTTTTCCGCTCTAGCTTATGAATGTTTAGATGTTCGAGGATCTGGACTTTTTAATTTCATAGAAATAGTAGTTTTATGAGAAGCTGCCCTGTTGTTGTTATTTGAAGAAAGAGGTAATATCACTTGTCTTATCATAGTCATAGGCGAAATTTTTAGAAAATTTGCATTTATGTTTCTATTACTGAATGACTGCTTATGTCTTCTGCATCCCATGAGCAATTAGAGCTTTTAGTTGAATGCATTCTCTGTTAATAGAGCTATTGTTTTTATTCTGTCAATGTGTACAACCAACACTTGCAGCACAAACTATATACACAAATACTTACGACATAATTTCCGACAGCCTTAGCTTTGTATTTGATAATTTGTCTTCCTTGTGTCGTGTCTCAGATTACGACCTCAGGCAATACAAACAGGATCCTTCGGTGAGGGAGGCAGGCAGAACTGAGGTGACCTCGTCTTACAATAATATACATAATTCATTGAAATATAGTACATCATATGGTTGATATCAGGAGCATACTTCGTTCTCAATACACTGGCAAACTGTGGCTCTGGAATTTTTATTAAAAGGGAAATAAAGAAAATATGATCCAAAACTAGCACTACTTTGAGGTAAAATGTCCACACAGCTATGCATATCAGAACCGTCTATTCCAGTACATGCAAATAAGAACTAAGTGCATCTTCAGCAAGCTCCAGTGGAAAACTCAGCTCTCTGCCACAAAGTTTAGAGATTTAGGGCAAGCTCGAAAGGGCGGCAAAATTAGTTTCGAGGCTTGACTTGTTGAAACTTCTCGTAGGTGCGCTGGCTTCGACCCTTCGAACTGAGTTTCAATTATTGACTTCCAGTAGGTTGCCCTTGAGACTCCCAGAAACTCATTCCTGCTCCGTAATATGGAGTTTCCAGCAGGCTCAATGTAACCACGTCGCCTGTAACCCTTGGAACCCGAGTCAAAGGGACAAAGCTCAAACTTCTGTCGGAAATCCAGTGTGAAGGCACAACCGAACGCGCGCTGCCTTATCTTTTAATGAAAAGCTCTCAGCGGTATGGTGGGGTTCCAGCGTATGGAAAAGACACCTGCTGGCACTTGTACCTAATGACCTATTCTGCCCTGCAATTTTCTTCGATGCAGTCAATTCTGATCAATGCGATCGCATCGGAACCAATGAGTTTGGCCAATTTAACCGGCAAGTAATAAAAGCGAAGTTAAGAACTTGAGGTACGTCTGTCCTAAAAATATAGCTAATAAGTATACTTTGTCCGTTACTGTTATTTTCCTCGCTTGTCAATAATTGTTGAGGTAAATTAGTAAATGTAAATAGCTTACGGTCGCTCAATAGGTACATCCTTCTATTTCGAAGTCTGAGTAACTTGGCAAAATAGCGGCGATGCTAGCGCTACCTGAGGGCAATAAGACCATTATTCTCGAAGATTAGTGAATTTAAACATGTACCGGCGTACTATAACATATAACTGCCTCATATTATGGCATAGTTAAACACACTTGAGCAATAACTATATTTTGAAAACTTACACCTAAACGATGAGCGAATGGAGTCTAATGAACTGGTCCGCATAAATGGAACGCTACCCACAATAAGCGAAGCTACTTTGTGTATAATACACACCATTTGATTCCTTATCTGCTCTAGCCGATGGTACAATCACTGGAATCCACTTTATATATATGAGACTATTGGCCCTATATGAAGGAATGCTGTCTATTTTTAGCCCTAAGAGCTCACTTCAACAATCAGCTAGCAATGTGTACCAAAGTCTAGTATCCAGCATAACCTCGTCTCTCTCTTCAAGAGCGTACCACTACTGTGTACCAATGGGCACCACACAGCCCCCCCTTTTGACCCTCTGCCCCTTCCCCCGTCACCTGGTCCCCCCACAGTCCCCCTCCCCCTCTTTCTGCCCACCAGGAACAGACTCTGGCAAGTTTCACCAGCAGCCTTGACAGGGCGCTCTGCTGAGACTCGCCTGCGTCAGGGGCAGCAGGTTGCTGCTGCTGCTGCTGCCGCTGCTGCTGTTGCTGCAGTGTTGTAGAGCAGACTGAAGACTTGACGTTACATGCAGACTGAGCAACACGTACTGCAGAAGCTGCTCTTAGTTCTCTGTAAAAGAAAAACATCTTGAAGCAGAGCACGCTGAGAGCGCACACCTCCGCAGAGCGAGGCAACGGTAGCAAAAAATTCAAATTGGAAACCATAATTTTCTTTGCATAAACTCCAAAATCTAATCATTTGTGTCTTTTGATAGTAATAACAGCTTGTGCAATTTTCTTGAAGATCCGTTCATGACTTTTTGTGTTATACTGCTAACAAATGTTATGACAAACATGAGTCAAACATACAAACGAACGAACCGATCTGTACCAAAATTTAATCATTTATGTCTTTTACCATTACTAACAACCCCTATAAATTTCATTGAGATCCATTCATTATTTTTTGAGCTACTGTGCTAACAAGCATAAAATTAAAAACAGTAACAAACGAACGAACGGATCATTATCAAAATTGGATCATTTACTCATTGTTATGTACCTAACAACTCATGTTGGTTTCATGAAAATCCATCCACAACTTTTTGAGTTACGGCCTTGAGAAAAATGAGGTAGACAAAGAAACAAACAAACGGACGGAAATTTCTTCACCAAAAGTTAATCATCTGTTCCTCCTGACATACCCAACAATCCCTGTAAATTTCGTCCAAATCAGTTCAGAACTTTTTGAGTTATCTTGGTGACTGACAGATAGACAGACAGACAGACGTATAGACAAACACGACGAAAACACAACCTCCTTGGAGGTAAATATATGAGGAGGAGCGCGTGGCCGACAGAGTCCAGCGCTCTTACTTCAAAACTCGAACGTGGTAATGTCAGAGTCTGTACAGGACGCACGTGGGTACAGAGAGACCGCGTCTATGGACGTTTTTATCAGGGCTACTAAATCGGCTGGGTAAAGTCCGACTCCAAATCCTAGGTTTTGTCAATTTCCAAGTCCGACTCCAACTCTTTGGATAATGAAAATGTCCGACTAATACAAATTCAAATTCTTATTGATGAAACAGACCCATTTTAACTGGCTCCGTCTCCGACTCTGCAATCCTCGTCCCAATGTTTTCAAAGTATATCAAGCTTGTAAGGCCCGGTCCGTATAGTATCTCACAGTTACCTCTAGTAAGTTCATTTACAAAGAGCCCCTTGAAGTATGAGGGCCCAAGTAACATGCGACGAGCTGTCTTCCTCGCCAGGGGCTTATGCATACACGTTCGCGGTCACAGTTACAAGCGTGAGGTTCATAGATTGGCTTTCCCTCAGATTAAGAGATGCTGCTACAGTTACAAGAATGTAATGCCTACAATGCTGTAGCGTTGGTATGGGGGGTTGGTCTTTATTCCGACGGTATCCCACAGCAACTGTGGAGAGGGTTCTGGAGACAGCACTCGGGACAGGGACCGCTTGTCTCTCCTGTCCCCTCTCACGTGTGCTGGTGTCACGTTCCAGCCGCCGCTCCGTCCCATAGTTTTCAAGCTGTTTTCGACATCAAAAAGTTATTTTCTTTTCCGAATTTTAGGCTCGCATCTAATGTACCAAAGACCAAGCCGGACGTGATACATACTGAGAGCGTTAAGTAATTGCCGGTGTAATGTAGTGTACTGCGTAATATTACTGATCCTTAGGAGTGCTCTACAGAGCACGTCCTCTGCTACATGTTCACTCTGAGCACCTGCCGGCAATAGCCAACATTTTGTGCTCTCGCCGTTAGCGCATTACTGCCTTAAGTCTTATTCGCTTCCATTGAGCATTTGGCTTTACAGCAATTAGGTTCTTTCAGTTAGCCCGCTTTTATAGATATAATCTATTTTGATTAGCATTAACATGTCTGAAGCCTCAATTATCAGTGTTCGATTAGCCATTTTATATCGAGTTTTAGGAGTTAATTACAATCTAATTACGAATGAGACGGCCGCTGCCTATTGACATATCGATCGCTGAAGATTTAATACCGAAAGAGCAAAGCTAATCGGATGAGATGATCTAAATGAATGCGATGCACCGAAAACGCGGCTTGTGTGTATAGCGAGCAGATTTGCCGGCAATAATCAGCGTGAGAGAACAGGAGGCCAACCAGCGCTTCTCAGCCACATCCGCCACATGACCACCTACACGACGGAGTTCTGTTGGCTTTCCGTTTACTCAAAAACTGTGCAGTTCTCCGCTGTTTATGAGCTAAGAAACAGCAAAACATGCGAACACTTGATGGGCTTTGTAAGTAACAAAATGCTGTAGTGTGCATCTGGCTTTGGAAGACAGAAATGCTGCAGGTATGATACACGTTGAGGGTATTATTACCTCCGCTATGAATGTTATATTTTTGTCGAGTTTGTGTGCTTGTCTAGCTCTTGGTTACCAAAATAACTCAAACAGTTACGGACTGATCTTTACTAAAAAATTTACTGAGAATGTTAGGTTTGTTAGAAGGAACAGAGGGTTAACGTTTGGTGAAGCTACGTTTGTTTATTTGTTTGTTTGGTTGTCTGCCTCTTTTTTTTCTTGTCAGCATAACTCAGAAAGTTATAGACGGATCTTGATGAAATTTGGAGGAATAGTTATTATTGTTACTAGGAGCAATTACTAAATTTTTACGTAAATCTGTTTCCCCGTTTGTTTGTCTTTATGTGTGCTTTATTTTTGTGAATAATAAAACACAGCAATTTTAAACGGATCTTAATGAAAATTGTAAAAATTGTCAGGAATGATAAGTCACACAATTGTGTCCCTCAACATATTTAATATTCCTGCCAACTTGCTTGACTTGCATTTTCAATTGCAAATGTTTTTTTCTTCAAATTCATTCCTCCCACTTACAGTTCTTACCTAACGTCGAAATTGCTCGCCTATGCACAATTAGGAGATGACATCAAAAATCTTTCACATACTACCATTATACCTTCTTTGAAACCTCATCAAACTCCGTCAGTGAGCACCACAGATCCTACTGATGTGCCCTCTGACACGCAGAGCTCATGTAACGTAAGCTGACATGAACATCCGTAAGGTCATCACATCCTGTCTATCGTGACTCACATCTCCCTCTGCCCCGCATCATTCTTCAGTTCTCAGCCGCTGTCCCGTGAAATTTGCTCGTAACCAGCTCGTCTGCCTTCTGGTCTCGTTATTCGGGGCCACACTATGCAGTTGCAAGCACAACGTATGAGTGGATGAGCAGCTCGCAATTTCGTCCCGTTTACACTGTGAAAGTCGGCGTCAAATATGCCCTTAATATGCCATAAAATTCAATGATGTGCGGATCAAACGTCAGTTCATAAGTTGAACTTGCGATTAGATGGGATGGCCCCGGAATTAGACAGTTGGTGTTCTCACGTCCACAATATAGTTCAATGGATCCCAACTTTTTCTCTTCCCGGCATATCTGCAAAAATTTTTATATGCTCTCGTACTCCCGCTAAATTAACAAATCATATGATGATAGCGAAAGAAATATATGCTAAGTATCTGCAAAAAGTTTTTTAAGTTAATTTTTTCATGACACGTATATAATGCAAAATTTTGCGCTCGTGTAAAGGGTAATCTCGTACTCCTCATAGGGTGCTCGTACCTCTTCTTGGGCTTCCGTTGGTGATTTTGGAACCACAGCCCAAGCTCGGGATGAGGTGGGGGGGGGGGGTGACTGCTCAGCCCAATGCAGTGCAGGTTCAGTGAGACTTTTATATGCTTGAGGCATCTCCGATTGGCCATTTTGCATCGTAATCCCGTTTGCGATTATTCACGAGAGCACTGGATTCATATGTCTGTATATTGCGTAGTTTTTTTTTATAATTTCCTCCCATCTTTTCCACTGAACCACTGAAGTAGTAAACTAACTTTCAAGGTTCAGCCCCCTGAAGTTAGATATTCTTATCCGAACCTATATTGGCATCAACCGCAACTTTGAATAATTATGTAGCAGATAACACACGCTTGATGCATCTTCTGTATGAAAATGAGTATCACGAGTAACAACAATATAGAGGCGTTATCACAAGTTCAGATCTTTGTCATCATTTTGACGGCACGAGTTTGATAAGTGATTATATATAAAGGAATCGTACAGATTTTGACAGTTCCATATAAGCTAATCTCAAGTGCGTTATATTGTCCAGAGTTTCATTCATTATGAACGTTGGTAACCTCGAGGCTGATTCTGGTGAAATACAATTGAATCTTAGGCCGTCAAGAGAATAATTTAGTTCAGAAAAACACCAGTAACTCGCCCAAAAATAGCAGCTCCAAAGCTCAGGATCGAAGCTACATAAAAATTGTAGCTAGTGCGAATACTCACCTACACAGTGACATCAAATGACATCATTAAGCCAGAATTTAGTTTTCTCTACTAACAGAATACAGCGACATAAATACATAAGAATTCTCATCGCAGTCAACCTCTGACTCACCTACTGACCTGTTTGAAAATTTATCCTCCCAACTGCTTGTTCCAATATATGTTTCGGTGTTAATAATTCATGCGATATCGGATACGCTGTTACTAATCTTTTGATTAACCTCCTGACCTGCTCTTTGACTCGTATGCTTACCTGGCAGTGTCGGTGTTGTAAAGCATTCGTGCCTACCTTGTTGTGCTGGTACTGTGTTACTGGGAGTCTCTGATGCACGGTGTGGAGTTCTGTATCACGGATACGCTGTCTCCATATGCAGTAAGTACGTACACACAGAGAACAGTTTGGTTATAGTCACCAAAATTTGGTTGATTTAACCAAGCTATTTGGTCAGCTATAAGCCAACTAAATTTTTGGTGAAAATGACCAATTTTTTTGGTAAGAAAATTTAGTAGTACTTACTAATTTTTAATAAAAATTACGAAAAAGAGTTTCGTAATTTTAACCAAGTTCCTAAATTTGTTTGTATTGACCAAAATCTAGTTACAGTTACCATTCTATTCATCACATGTTCCAAGTTTTGTCATAATAACCATGAATATCAATGTATTATTAACCAAAAAAAAGAAGTAACTACAACAAAGCATTTTTCCCCATATGTTGAGAATTACCAAAATATTTAGTGGTTCCAAACAAAATGCTGTAACTAAAAAAATTTAGTCAATATTACTACCCTGTTCTCTGTGTGTAGGTATGCTTGTGCCAGTATCAAGGAGCTTCTAATGAGAGGAGCAAGCCCAAGCACTCTCTGGGCGAGTAAACACATGGCTTTGTCACGTGATCGAAGCTGGCGTTTGGAGTCCTTAAAGTGGCTGAAGTAGCAGTGATCAGCACCTATAATTAAGGAAAATACAGACAGGCAGTTCTTCAATATTTTTGCAAAGAAAATCGTCTGAAGATTTATATCCCAGTGCTAAGCCTGTTACTTTCATCATCAGATGGTATATAGGATACAAGTTTCCTTTACATACTTCCATCCACTCGGAATTTCGTCGATGGTTAATGGCTATAAAAATTTGAGCTCAGGACCCGTTCCTATATAGGCTGCGTGAGGCAATGTCGCTCTCCGATTGGATAAGCCACTCAGCCACTTTAAAGGAAAAGTTTACTCGCAACGTTCCCGTGGGGTAAATAGAGAGGGTGCGCTCCTCTCTATTAGAACCTCCTTGGCTAGTATGTGAGTTGCTCATTTCATAGCACCGGGTTTCTTTTTAGCTCTCTTATCATACTTTCAATGGTATTGTGGTCCTCAGGCTCTATTCCTCCTTGCCAACGTTCCGTGGTGTCGTCTACAGCAGGTTTTCGCGTTCTGTTCCTCTCCATTTTCCTTCCAGAGTACCGTGAAATAATCTGCAGCAGGTCCTCTGACTCTTTTCCTGTTCATAATGACATGACTCCAGCATCCCCTGGTACCAACTTTTGCAAGTAGTTAGGCTTTTTTCTACCCCACCGTGACTTTCCACAATGTTTTCTCGCTGTGATCAAAGACAGAGATCATTAATGCTACTTTTTTTCGTTTGGGGACGGTACGCGAATATAGGCCGGGAGTCATTAAGTGGCAGGCGTACCGTCACGTACGCTTTACCTAGTTAGATTTATCCTAAGTCTTTCGTGATTACCAGACAGTAACATGACTTTTGACGAGATGATAATTGAATTGCTACGAAAAAGGAAAAACTTCTCCCTTTTTGAATCAACATCTTAGACGACGGGTGATGAAAGTAAAATCTCGAGCCCTCTCATGTTTCATAGTGTAGTCTGAAGTATGCAGACCCTCTGGCTCTACTGTCCACCTGTCCACCAACCCTCCTATACATCCATTGGTACCATCTCAAACAGATCCTCAGGCTCTCCTGTCCACCATCCCTCGTGCAACGTATCCAGTGGTACCATCTGCGTCTGGTCCTCAGGCTCTCCTTCCGACCGTTCTTGTCTATTGCATCCAATGGTACCATCTGCGTCTGGTCCTCAGGCTCTCCTCCTCCCGACCGTTCTTGCCCATTGCATCCAGTGGTACCACCTGCGTCTGGTCCTCAGGCTCTCCTCCTCCCGACCATCTCACATCCCCTGGTGTCATGCAGGAACCACGACTCCATTCCAGCCCAAAGGTCAGCAGGATAGCTGGCATTAAGATGTAGTGTCCACAGTCTCGCTCTACCTGCCACGCTTCACACACTTAAGGACATCGCCTGCAGACTGACTCTGACTCTGTAATGAACTGAACACTACGGCTCCATCTTCAGGAGCATCTCTGTGGTTTCGTTTTCTAAAGGAATAACTTTTTTTGAAAAGTATCAGCTTAGTAAACTGGTCTTCTGTTTTCCTTCTCATGAGATTTTTCTCATCCGAGCGACGCATTGTGTTCTCAAAAAGAGCTTGCGTCCACAGGGCCACTTTGACCGTCACCGTTTTGGCAGGCAGGACACTCCTGTCGTCCTGCAGGAGACCACACAAGGAAGGCCACGCGAAGGAGCGCCACAAGGCTGCAGTCGTGACCTGCTTAGCCGCTCTTATCGTGGCCGCCATCGCTTGCCCTTGTGGCTCTGCTCGGGAGACCTGCTGCCCTCAACCGCCTCTTGGTCCTGGGACCTCCTCAGCTGGTCTGTGCCGCAGTCCCTGTCTTGGTGCTGCAGACCTGCTGCCCCCAACCGCCTCTTGGTCTTTGGAACTCCTCAGATCGTTTCTGCCACACTCCTTGCTGGGTACTGCAGACCCGCTACACTCAACCTATCTTCGGTCGGTCATTGCAATTATTACCGCCACCAAGAAGACAATGTTTTTGTCGAAATCGCCTGCTTGTTCTTTTGTTTGTCGATCTTTCCTTCAATTGTCAAGATAACTTCACAAGTTATAGATGAACTTTTACCATTACAATTACGTAATATACAGGAATTGTTGGGCATGTTAGGAGGAAAAAACAATTAACTTTTGGTGAATATCCGCTCCACCGTTTTTTTGTTTGTCTGTCTCTTTTTTCTTGGCAGCATAACTCAAAATTATTATTATTATTATTATTATTAAAACTTCACGCTTGAGCTCAAACGGACAGGTAATATAACCCAAATGAAGCATCTTGCAACACCGAGAAGCCCAAAACGCTACTAAAGGAAATCCAGCAAAAATTATGAACTGCCAACTTAAAAGCCTGCAAGCCAACATGACCAAAAGCCGATGCAGACAACAAATTCCAAACTTTAGCCGACCAGGGCACGAAGCACCGACAGAACTGAATAGTTCGACATCTGACAGCCTCCAAAGTGAAAGAGTGCGCTTCGCACGCCGCACGAGTCTCTCTCCCAAAAACCTTGAGGGCAGGGAGAGAAGAATACAACCAATGCCTCTCATTATTGTACACTTTTATTTTGTATGTATCGAGTCGATGAGAAGAGGACACCCTGTCCATCACCAGATCATTATCAGCGCACAGCCTGCTGGCTGAACTAACAAGTCGGTCCAACAGACGTGAGTATCAGTAGCTGAAGCCCAGATCGGTGAGCAATACTCTAACACAGGCAGCAAAAAAGCATAAAAAAATCTGCAGACAACCTGACTGTCACCAAACACAGAATTCACCTTACGCAGGAGCCCAATCTTAGTGGAAGCACGTGGCACCAACCTCCTAATAAGAGGCTCAAAAGTAAGCTTCTCATCATTGACAACACCTAGAAGTAATAGACGGATCTTGACAAAATTTACAAAAGTGTTGGATATGTTACTAGGAGCAAATGAACAAATTTTTGTATTGATCTTTTAGTCTTTTTCTTTGTCTCTAGGTTTTTTGAAGTTTAACGACAATACAATTAAAAAGGTGAGGAAATGATCTTCATGAAACTCATAAGAAATGCTAAAAGACACAAACGAATAAATTTTGGTACTAATCGGTTGATTTGTTTGATTGCTTGACTAAAGTTTTGCAAAATGCATGTTAGAACATAACTCAAAAGTCACTGACAGACCTTCAAAGAAAATTACAGCAACTGTTATCACTGCCAAGAGGCACAAATGATAAAAATTTTCTGATGATAAAAACGAAGCCCTGAAACGGTTCAGGAGCAATTTGATCTTTTCTTTAAAATTGCCTTGCTTGGTGGAGGTATACGCTCGCAGAGTACTTAGTTTTTATTGTTTCTTTATAAATAATTACAGTACGTTTGCAGTATATATGAATATCTGCCCCTTAAACGCTGTCCTTCCTTGTAAAACGTTGTTGAGCCAAAACGAAGAGAGCTTTATTCGCAATGGTAAACCTGCATGCCAACCGCTTATTATCTCCCCATGTAATAGTATTTATAGAACTACAAACCTTCAGGGTGCTGTAGCCGTTGATATAAGGGCTCAGCAGGCAGATGACATACAGTGCATGTTCATTTTCTGTAACAAACTGTGCTACTTCTTTAGTATCTCTTCTTCACGGTCTCAGAGAGTATATAATATATCTATTACAAGTTTTGAATTTTCTTCTAAAAATGTATAAAATGAAAAAGTATTACACATGCGTGTCTGTTAAAAGTTGTCTCACTTCTTTAGTTTCTAACTGGTTAACTCTGACTACCTACGAGGGTAAATCTCCACGTCTACAGTAAATCTTGTCCCATGTTTTAGTTTTAAGGATGTTACTTGTAAGAAAATGAATACCTCAGGGTGCAGCGCTCTGTTTTTTGGGCACTGCGTCCATATGAGAAAATACATGAGATTTATTTATTTTATTTTTATTCTGGCAGTATCACATGGTAGCTGGATCCTCCGCTGATACTTAGTTAACAAATGTACTTTTCTTTTAACTATGTAACGAGGGACATTTGAGACAAAAAATTACTAATATTCATGTGCCCAAATCAATTCTTAATGTAGCTTGTGCCGGGTTAATTACTGTAGTGCTAGGTGCAGTAGCCGTTACTTGTCCGTGTTGGAATAAATTCACAACTCTACTTCAATTCTTCAGGCACTCTATCACCAGCTATCCAACCTATTCGATTTTATGACATACATATCGTATTCAGTTACTGACCTATAAAAACCACATAACCTGGCTCACACTGCACCGTACATTGCTACATATGGAGCGTGCGTGCGTGGTGCTGAACACAAGAGTGTCAGCAGAGCGGTAGACGCAAGTAACAAACACATCTCTGTACACGGTGTCCAGCCCTGCAATGCACACTGAACACTTGTGGCCGAGATACTCATGGGATGCACGTACGGTGTGTCCTCCATATTGTAAGGGTACGAGCTAGCAGCTCCCCCTAGTTCCTGATCACGTGATGATAACTTAGCATAGCGATTCTAGCAAATTACTGCGGTATTATGATGTAATTATTTTACAGCAGTTGTCGGCTTTATGATATTATTCAAGTCATGTTGACTGACAGCGTGATGTATTTGTGGCTTGATTTTATGATACAAACCCTCCACCTATCACGTAGAAAACTGCACCTACCATGGAAGTTTGGAATCTTAATCTGACTTTTACAGACCCTCATATGCCCTGGATAAGCTCTCACTTGTCCTGTGGTTACCCTCACCTGCTTTGCGGAAACTCTGACCTCCCTATGGAGACTCTCATTTTTCCTGCAAAGACTCTCAACTGTCCTGTGGAATCTCTCATTTGCCCTGCGAAGAATCTCACCTGTCCTGCAGTGACTTTCATCTGTCCTGGGAGACTCTCATTTGCTATGAGGAGATTCTCACATGTCCTGTGGAGATTCCTATCTGCCCCGTATATAACCTCAGCTGCCCTGTGATGAGTCGTACCTGACCTGTAGGGATCCTCACCGCACTCACGGGATCCCTGCAGTGTCCGGATGACACCATCACAGGTACGGCACCCAACACCCACCCATTACAAACGTGACACACTTTACCGCAACACCGGGCAGTAGGACACACCTGTTGCCTCTCGCAGCCACTGAGCTTTTCATGTACATATAATTGGGGTGAGCAATTAAGGGGCGGTATTGGGGTCAGTGTGAGCTTGTGCTGCAGCAGCACACCTGTGGCCTGGGGTGGTAATGTGGGGCAGTGGTTGTGCCGAGGGTAGCAATTGAAGCTTCCTAACATAGTGCCGAGCTGCTCTAGGATAGGGAAGTAATGGGCAGAAGCTGTGCTAATGGCAGCAACTGCTGCTTCCTATCACTGGACCGTTGCAGCCCAGAGAAGTAATGGGCAGTAGCTGCGCTGAAGGTAGCAAATGTTACTTCCCAATAGTCGTATGGAAATAATCGCACAGACTGCGAGGTTACAGTAAATGGGCTGTGGTCAGCGCGTGCACAGATGCTGGCCCTTCGGTCAGATTCGTACTGGCACGCATGCAGCGCTGCAATTCTGTGGGTATATCTGAAATTTCTCTATGTACAGGTAGTGGGCGGGGCCAAGATTTGGGCTGGAAAAAATCTCAGAAATACCCATAGAATTGGCATCGCTATAGAGGAATTTAACCACGGCCGAACTGGCTTGATTTCACGGTCAGACTGTAGCAGCTCCTCAGTCGAACATGCGCCCTTACGCTACACTCCTCCAGCCCAGTATGCGCTCTCTCTTTGTTGAAAGAGACTCACTCCCTCAACCAAAATGTGGCACACTTTCTCAGCTTAAAGTGGTGCACTCCCTCTCTCAAAAGTGGCCCACTCATTTAGCCAAAAGTGGCACTCACTTAGCCCGAAGTAGCACACTCCCTCACCCAAAAGTGAAACACTTCTATACCCAAACGTGGCACATTCCCTTACGCACAAATAGCTCAATCCTTTACTCGCTAGTGGCGCACTCCTTCAGCTCGACACACGAGCAGCACGAGCGCTGCCTGTGAGCCTCAGCAAGAGAAACTCACCCGCACGCACCACCAAGTCTCTCACTCCGCCCCATCTGCCCGGCCGGGGTGAACCACTTGCTGCGCTCAAGGTAGCGCCTTCTATTAACCGTCTCAGCCGCTCCTCCAGCTGCTCCAGTTGCTCCAACCTTGACAGTCAGCGCCGCTTTGGGGCTGACTTGCGCTGACCTAAAATCTTCCTGGCTTCTATTGTGGGAGGCAGCGCGTACCGGGCGCTGGAGCTGTTTGCTACCGTACCGGGCGCTGGAGCTGTTTGCTACTTGCTACCGTAACGGGCGCTAGAGCTGTTTGCTACTTACTACCGTACCGGGCGCTGGAGCTGTTTGCTACTTGCTACCGTACCGAGCGCTGGAGCTGTTTGCTACTTGCTACCGTACCGGGCGCTGGAGCTGTTTGCTACTTGCTACCGTACCGGGCGCTGGAGCTGTTTGC
>LQNS02278091.1:74952793-74980766 GCA_001587735.2 Parhyale hawaiensis | reverse complement strand
GTGGCAGTCGGGTGCCCGGTAGTTGTAGGAGTGGCAGTCAGGCGCCCGGTAGTTGTAGGAGTGGCAGTCGGGTGCCCGGTAGTTGTAGGAATGGCAGTCAGACGCCCGGTAATTGTAGGAGTGGCAGTCAGGCGCCCAGTAGCTACAGTATTCACAGGAGTGGGGGACTCGGGCACCCAGTAGTTGCAGGTATGCGAGTCAGTAGTCGGGCGCCGAGTAGTTGTAGGAGTCGGGTCTTACATTTTGCTTCCCTAGCCGTGGCTGTCAGCGTGTCATAATGGCATAGAGACATCTAGCAATCGCCTAAGATTATCAGATTGGACAGTATTGTCGCATGAATTTTCAGCCTGTAGTTTGTTCAGCCAATAGCTAAGGCCTTTTTCTTGCAATTCCTTATAGACTAGCTACAACTTATGCCGTGTCCACGCTATTCATTCGCTCGCTCAACTTAATGAGCAGACATTCAGCGTGCACATCATTGCGATTACACGGTGCAAGTCTGTATCCAAGATACTGGTTCGGTACCTACTTTAAAAGTAGGTAGATATGTTGAACGACTTTTGAGATGAACGTCCGATTATAATTTGGGCATGCGATGATAATGGTATTAGGCTATTTGGTCCAGGCACCACACAGCTTATTGTCACTTTTATTCATGTTCTGAAATTTCGAAATTTTAACGACCCTCACGAACCGTTCTTCAACCCCGTTGCACTCGAGAGCCAGAACACGAGAACGTTGCACATTCTTGGAACAAAAGTTCCTGTGAGCGTGACTGCAACTAGAAGTGTTTACACAAATCGCTCTAAAATATGTGTTGTTTAGAACAGAAACCCTCTCGAAATTGCGAGAGATGTTCGAGACGGTGCCATTCGCACTTGCTGTAGAGGAATAATTGCTGCGACTTGCCAAAGTTGAGCAATTTTTGGGTAGCGCAATATTGGACAAATCGAAGCTACGCCCAGCCCAACGTAATCGGTAGGGTAGGGAGCAACGTTCCCGTGTATCGACTCTCGTGTCCGGCGGGCTCTCTAATGCACGAAAAAACCGCAGTTTGGTGGATTTGCAAAAAATGTACATCTAATAGATAGCGATTTGTGTATTATTGTACAAGTTGAGATTGAAATCCGTATCAATTTTATCGTCACTCTGCCAGAAATGAGCACGTGAAACGTAGCTATTGTATCGTTAGGTAGCTATCTGTGCCAGATAGTACCTACGAAATTTCTCTCCAGTCTACCAGAAATAATCGGGAAATTCAGAACAATTTCTCCTTATCTACGTGCAACATTGCGCAAAATTCGTAGCAATTTCTCGTCAGTCTGCAAGAACTACCTACCTATGTAGAAATTCCTCGTTAGCTGTCTATAAGAAATAGCTCTATCTATTTTCATCATAATTGATCGTTAGTTTGCTAGAGATAAGCGCGACAAACGTAGGAATGTTTCGCCAGTTTGCAAATAAACTGGATTCTCTTGTGCGTAGCGCCTACAGCAGCAATACGACCCTCGCACTGACCGCTGCCACTTCTGCACGATCTCTCTCCCTGACCTTGTGTGTGTGTGTGTGTGTGCACCTCCTGCAGTAGCTGATGTTCCGCCGTGGTGTCTCTTGGCGGCGTTGCCTCCACAGCTTGCCAGTATAACTGGGGTTGCAGAATCGAAGTCAAATGTTTTTTGGGACCAGTTGTCGGAGTCGGAAACTAGCGTATCCCTGGAGTCGGTTCGAAAATTAATGCATTTTGTGAAGAAAAAAAAGCAGGAATCGGTCGGACATTTTGGGATGGAAGGAGTCGGAAATTGGCATAACTCAGCAGTCCTTTGACTTCTTCAATCCGATACCACAACTCTGAATATAACCTCGTGCAAGACCGTATTCGTTTTGCAACACCACCCCGACGCTGCGCCTCTTGTGGGACGCCTAAAATTAGCAAGTGTTGCATTGGATAAACGGAAACCTTTGCAGGACTGTCTGCCCAACCCTGCTGCTGTTTCTGCCGGACGTCGGAGCGGCGACCGACGTGATTTCTAGTAGGGTAACATGTCTAGTACCCGTCCACTAAGCTAGTACCCGTCCACTTGGCTTTAAAAACTTCCTGTGTGTAAACCAGCGGTATTAGAGAGCCGTACATAGGCTTAAACTGTAGGGTACTACTTAGCCTACAGTTTAAGCCTGTGTATGGCTTTCTAGCATTGCTAGTTTTCACACAGGAAGCTTTTAATGCCAAGTGGACGGCTACTAGCATAATGGACGGGTACTAGACATGTTACCCTATTTTATTATATGATAATTATAGTGTTTGAACTCTTTTTTTGGCACATAGAAGGCACTCAGGTATCTCGAGGTACCTTACCCGAAATATTCTGCTCTTCATGCCTGATCTCTTCTAGCTGGCGACTTCCCCAAGCACATTACACTTGGGGACGTTTAGGCTGAAGGTAGTCAGTCCATGGGCGCACCTTTTTTGTAGCAGTTGTGGTGAGTAACTGCAGCCCTGCACCACCCCACCAGCTGGTGAGACGTAAAATCGTGCACCACCACGAGCAGGTGTAAGGTGCAGTCCGCCACCACAGCCAGCAGGTTGAGGTGCTCTCCTGCACCAACTAAACCAGTAGGTTTAAATTACACCCGTACTATACGGCCAGCTCCTGTGGCTGTACCTGAAATAAAGTGACCACACAGGCCCACCGCCAGGCTGTAGCTGCGTGCTCTCCCTGGCCCCTGTTGGGTTTGGTCCTCACGAGCAAGTGCCTCGCTGCTCCCTTGCAACGTTCCAGGCTCGTCCCTGAGACGTGCTGTTCCGGGAAGACGAGACACAGACATCATCCCGTCTCCCTTTGTGCCCGCCCATGCTGGGGTCGGCTCCTGCTGTCAGTGTTTCATTGCATGATACCTACGTGTAGGTACGGCACGTGAACAACTTCAAAGTGCATCTGCAGCTAGTTCTTTCTGCCTAGGGAGCTGTACCTACATATGCCGTGTCCACGCTAGGTAGCCTATTCTATCTAACGCTTAACTTGGTGAGCGGACATTCAGCTTGCACTCCTTTCACGCTACCGTATCTATGCTGCCAACGTTTACCGTGTATCAGGATGACGGGCGAGCTGAGCATCCGCTCATAAGTCGAGTTTGCGGTTGCTTATAGTGTGACACCGCCTTTACTCTTTCATGTTGGGTAGCCTACTGCACTTGTTCAAGCTCTTCATCGTGGATGCTTATCTGTATAGGCAAAACGTAAAGTGAACTTGGGTTCTCTCCCCAACTGGGAAATCCACATGCATTGGTTCGTTATGCCGACTTCCGCCCACTGGCCCAAGAGAGTGTACGGCTGCAGGTGACCACCTATAGTTAGAGCTAGCCTATGGCGTCCGAGTCAGAAAGCTTATGCGATAACTTCCACCCCCGATTATCTCTATTTCTTGTTAGGTTCAGTACGCCCGCAATAGCGTATGAACGCCGGAATGCTGACTCAACAAGCTAAGCATCCAAGAACTCGCTTGTCTGGCAAACATGCTGGAACTCGCGTCTGAGAGTCTGTCACTCTAACATCCTGCCATTGCTGATTCTGCACACACCGTAGCTAACCCGAAAATGCATTACCTACGTTCAGTATTGTAACTCTGATTCCGTGGCAGCTACAACCGTGCATGTCAGTGCTGTCCGCCATTTACCGCTGTCCCCGGAGCTTCCGTGCCAGGGCCCTGCGCGCGCTGCCCCGTCAGGATCTACCTCTAAGACGTCCGTTTTTCCAGTGGACGTACGACATTGGTATCGCCGCACTCCAATCTACCGTCTCACGCTTAGGCCTACTTGCAGTAGTCTACTTAGTGTCGTTCGCGCTACTGCGCCCAAACTCGCGCAATTAACGACGCTGCCCTTGAAAGCTTGGCCTCTTGAGTCTTTTTGTTTGAGATAAACTACCTTCGATACTATCATTGCTATCGTTCATATTATAATCCAGTTTGATGTGATATAGCACAGGAATCTGACAGAGTTTAGGCCTGCTCCACCGACCCATTGGTTACAGAGAGCAGCTGTGCTACAAGTGACTGCTGCAACGAGCCCAGCAGCCAAAGTGTCCAATAACAATAAGTTGTCGTAGGAATAACACTTAGAGAGAAACACGACCATCTGGTCCCCTTGGGTATTGAAAGGTTCCTGTGCAGGCAAGCCTTTGGGCCCAAACGTGCGTGATGTTGACGGTAGGACCCGCGCTTAGGTTTTTCTGCGTTTGGGACTTCCTCTCTTGTGCTCTGCTCGACGCCTAATGTCGTCTGTGCTCCGTTGGTGAGGTTTCCAGCAGCACCCGGGCCCATAGGTACCTACCTGGCTATATAATATTAGGGTTACCGATACAGATGGATTGAGTCCGACTCGTGTGTCGAGCCAATTTCGAATTCCCACTACTTGGACTCCATTATGTCTGACTCAGATTTTTTTTCTTTCTAAAAAAAACTTTTTTGCCGACTACAACTTCTACTCCAAGGTGCAGCTAGCTTCCGACTCCTGGTCCTCAAAAATACCCAACTCCAAATTTACAGCCCTATGTACCTACTACTTCTCTATACATTAGCTATCACATAGGCCTCCGTTCGTTTGTATAGGCTATGTATCGGTTACTGGATTAACACGAACATTGTGGCATGTCATCATAGGTAGGCATAGCTACGCTTTGTTGGGGAAGATGTCGAACTGACAAAGCTTCAACTTGCTTGTTCAGATTGTCCTTATTTAGCATACGGTAGTCCTATATGTGGCTGGGATTCTCGGCGTGGTGATGTGTTGGGAATATGAAGTGTATACCGTACCTTTATCTTCGCCCATGCTATGGTTCGGTAGTGATGTCCTTACGGAACCACCCCTTGGGTGACGGTACCTTATGCTTTCGAGACGTCTTTCTTTTGTGCTTAATTTGCTTTTTTACGTATCGTTATCCTGTGATACAGTCCGCCCTTCCACTATTGGATTTCGAGATTTAACGGAAAACATCTTGAGATCAGAATGTCCAGTATAGGCTACAAGCCCAAAATGAATGAGAGCTGCAGTCCGAGGCTATTGCTTCGGTTGGTACCGTACTCACTAACTCAGTATAGCGCCATCGCTCAGTGGTGCTCAGCAGCTGTGGAAACATTTGGTAGTGTCACATGACTCGGAATAATAGCTATAGCTAGTGAGTCCACACACTTATACGGTCAGGGCAGCATTGACCTACTTATACCACCAACAAGTTAAATGCATTCTCATTACAATACAATAACATTTATTTAGCTACTTATTAGATGTTCTTTGTTAAGTCGATCATGCATACATTTGCATACTTGCATTAGCTACCTTTTAAGGACCTTGTTGTTGTGTTTCCTACGTTTTTACCTCCCTGAAAAAAAAACATCCCGTTAACGGACAATCATCTTTAACGGACCACTGTTGCTTCCTTAAAGGCTACGGTACCTTGTTCCACTATTCTCGTTCTTCCCGACTTGCTATTGGACTATTCATATGCAAGTTAAGTTGAACCAGTGTGCATCCTCGTGGATAGGGCGTACGTTTTGCTCGATATACCTACCTACGGAACCTATTTCATG
Source organism: Parhyale hawaiensis (assembly GCA_001587735.2). Lineage (NCBI taxonomy): Eukaryota > Metazoa > Arthropoda > Malacostraca > Amphipoda > Hyalidae > Parhyale > Parhyale hawaiensis. The sequence continues at coordinate 74,975,184 of LQNS02278091.1, read as the reverse complement.
ACCCTAGTTCTTCCCCTCTTCGTTCATATGTTTGGAGTCTCGGAGTAGACTTGAGTAGCTCGTGTATGATAATACCGTAATGCAGGTTGCTATACGGTATCCCGTATTCATTTTTATCGAGTGTAGTGCCTACTAACTTGAGCTTGTGAAACGCCCTGCGAAATATGAAATATAGCTTACCTATACGGTTCGTTTGACGTGTGCTGTGCAGGTCGGACGGAAGGAGGTAGCCAGCAGCCATGGAGGGCGGGCACGGCCAGTGCTACTGCCTGCGCTGGAACAACTTCCAGAGCAGCGTTGTGACGGTGATGCGTACACTGCTGCNATAAAGCCTACCTATACGGTTCGTTTGACGTGTGCTGTGCAGGTCGGACGGAAGGAGGTAGCCAGCAGCCATGGAGGGCGGGCACGGCCAGTGCTACTGCCTGCGCTGGAACAACTTCCAGAGCAGCGTGGTGACGGTGATGCGTACGCTGCTGCAGGACAGGGCCTTCCTGGACGTCACGCTGGCCTGTGATGGGCGCAGTCTGCAGGCCCACCGGCTCGTGCTGGCGTCCTGCTCTGACTTCTTCAGCGATGTTCTCAAGGTGTGTGTTGGGTTGAATTTGGGCCTGAGTTCATTTAGAGCTTGACTTGCATTAGCTGCGGCTTGAGATAAGTTAAAGCTTGAGTTGAATTAGGGCGTGAGTTAATTTTGGCCATGAATTGCAGTACGGCCTGAGTTAAATTAGAACCAACTTGAGTTATATTGGAGCTTGAGTTGAATTAGTGATTGGGTTGAATTAGAGCGTAAGTTGAATTAAGACTCGAAGTGAACTAGAGGTTGAGTTAAATGAAGGAATTGAGGCTTGACTTAAATTATAGTATTAGGAAACTTTGGGCTCGAGTTGAAGCAGGGTTACTGTTGAAATCGAGCTTGTGTAGAATTTTGGCAGTTGTTGTCAGCCTATGAACTCGCCGATCTACCTCCGTCGAAATCATCAGGCCGTGTGGTACCTTTCGTATGCCCGCTGTGTTTTCTCTTATTCAGCTATTCGCTTGAACAAAGAAAAACTCAAACCCTAGTTTTTGGGATCGCTCGTTGTAGCACAAAACTGCTCAGTTTGTCCTGAAATGTATTTCTTTCCTTCACTGCCGGTAGTACCCTAACACTGAAACTTGATTGTTACGTTTGTGAAAGCAGTGCAGTGCTCAAATTCTTTGGCTAATGTTTACTGTACGATGCAGGAGAACCAAAGCGAGCATCCGATCATCTTCCTGCGCGATGTCAACTTCTGGGAGCTGGAGGCCATCATGGACTTTATATACAACGGACAGGTGAGAGAGAGACGCGCGTGTAAAAGACGTACTCAGGCTGTGTTGTGGTCGCTCGCGTTTACTAGTACAGGTAGTTTATGATGATAGTTTTTGCGTCAACTGTTTCACTGTTGCGTTTTGTCTATGAGGAGCTAGGGTTTTTAACAACAAAGCTTTGTATGTTACAGATAATCACTTGTATGATCCGCAAGAAGCGCTGTAAGAGAGAATGTATTGTTCTTGTCATAGAGGCAATTCGGCGCGATATAGGCATTGTGCCACTGAAGCGCTAGTAAAATCTTTGCTACTACTACTACTACTACTACTACTACTACTACTTGTCATAGAGGACATGACGGTAACTGCAGTATTCTTATCGCTGTGCAGGTGAACATCATGAGGGAGCAATTACCTGGCTTCATACGCACCGCAGAGACGCTTCAAATCAAGGGCCTCGCCACGGTCAACAACAACAATCCCTTCAGTTTCAACAACAACAATAATATCAGTAATATCAATAATAATATCATATCGAGTAATAACAATAATATAGAGGGACTCAAGTTCGGTCCACACTCGGGGTCTCCGGTCCCCACCGACTCCAAGTTTCTCAATGGCCAGGTGGAGCCCGTTGCTTTGGATACGAAGTTTGGTATCATTAGATCACAGAGTCCTTCATCCCGGTCCTCACCACCCGCTCCCACCGACTCTCCTCCGGCTACTCCCAATATGAAAAAACGGCGCCACGACTCCCCGCAGCCCCCCGCTCGGTATACGGACTCTGATGGACCCCCAAGATTGCTTGAGGAGGAGGTGTCGCCCCTCAAGGGATCTTCTCCGTTTGCGATATCGGACACCATCCAGTCCCTGGCTCTTTCTGGTGAGTAGAATGTGCCAGTTGACGTGTTCATGAGCCGCGCTCTCTGGTGTTGCTTAATTGCTTGTCATTGCCATGAAGTTGCAATTTTCTAAGTTGTGGCAAAATTTTATTCCTCACTGGAATCGAAAAAAAGTCAGTCGGCGTTATTTCTTCACCCGCCTCGAATTTCGCCCGTAGCTTCTTTTTCTCTTTTTGGATTATCCAGTTTAATTCTCGCTGATTCGTGCTTGTTGCGCCGCACGCTATGCTACATGTGGCCCTGTGATGTTAGTGTTAGTCCTATGCTGTAATGACTTCTTCTTTGATCAAACGCAAGAAAATTATTCTCTTTCAAGTTTATCGATATTTTAGTCAGATCAAAGGCGACTTAGATGATATATGTAACTGTGTCATATTCTTGTTGGGTGGCCGTGCTTATGATATTTGCATCCTTGAGTCAGTCTGATATTTGCCTCTACATGTCGAAAACAAAAAGGGGCTTCGCCTTACTTGGTGACGTCAATACTGGCAACATCATAGGTATTGGTAGGAATATTCTTAATCCTGCCTCCCTAAACTACTTGGTATCTAATTTCAGGCAGCCACTCGACTGCGAACTCCATCACCAGCATGACAAACATATCTGCAACGATGTTCTTTAACATGTCGCCCTAAACTACATTTGTGTGTTTACTTTCGGGCAACTACTCTGCGGCGAACTCCGTCACCAGCATGGCAAACATATCTGCGGCGATGGTCTTTTAACATGTCGTCCTAAACTACTTTTGTGTGTTTACTTTCAGGCAACTACTCTGCGGCGAACTCCATCACTAGTATGGCGAGCATATCTGTGGCGAAAGCGATCTCCCTGTCCAAACTGGTGCACGAAATCTCCTCTCAGGCCTCCATCGCAAGTCTCAAGTCCGCGTCGCTGCCCCCGCACCACACGCCGCTGCCGCCTGAGGACCTCATGAACGGCAGGGAGGAGGTGGAGCAGCAGGAACCACACACGCCCCCTCTGCCTCAGCCTGTGCCTCCCCTGCCCTCTGGGCCCGTCCATAACACCAGTGAGTGCGTGGGTTGTGCGGGCACCCATGGGCCTCGCTGGGACACTCGTGGGTCTTGCCGGGACGTTCCCACTTGTGGATGGCACCTGGATATTTCTTAATGACGTGTGGACTGTGGACACTGTTGAGGAACACACGGACACTGTTGGTTGACGTGTGGACACTGTTACTGTTGAACAGCTCACGGACATTTTTGGAATGACATCGAAGCTTTCTTAGTGACGCTTGGACACTTTTGAATAATGCTTGGTTTGATGACATCTTGACGGTTGTTGATGACACCTGGACGTTGTTGAGTGACGCGTGGACGTTTTTGGTTTGCGTCTGGACAGTTGGGTGACATCGAAACGTTCTTACTTGGCTACGGATTCGGATGAAGGAAGTCCGACTCTTGCTCCTTGGTCCAGCCAGTTCCCGACTCTTAGCCCAAAAAACTGTCCATCTCCTGCAGACATTGACTCTGCAACCCGACATTCATGAGGGACGTTTGAACTTTTTGGATTCAATACAGTAGTTCAGCAGCTGGCTAGTGACTGCGGTGCTTATTATCAGGAACATTAGGTGACCACTAGCTAACAGCTATTAGCTACTGCCGGAGTGACGAGCGTGACAGCACGAGTGGACCTCCCGTCTCTCTGACAGCACAACTGTTACTGACGCAGTACGTTCAGCACTATCGACATCTTTGTGACTCAAATTTGCTGTAAGTTACTGTATGTATGTTGCTCAGCTTGTTTTGATATTAATAATAATTGAAATATTATTATCGCCGGACTCATTTCGATGCCTCACCCCTCTGTTCCACTCTGAGACCTTCATTTCCCTGAGCAGAGGACTGGGCCTCCAATAAGAACGAGGACGGCTTCCCCGCGTGCTCCCTCTGCGGTAAAGTCTTCAAGCACCAGGGGTCGTTGGTGGCTCACTATCAGGTGAGGCTACTTTTTTTTACGCAACAGTTGTTGTGTTCCATTAGGGTTTGTGCCTGTGCTCTACTCCTCCTTTGTTTGTTGTACCTACATTGTGGTCTTTTATTACATGGTATTTGTGTGTTACGCGTTGGCGAACCATGTTATGGTAGGCCGTATCAATGTTTTTTTCAGGTGATATTTATTACCAACATAAGGTAAAATGAAGATGTTCACCAACATGTAAACCAAAACGCTGCAGCGAATCACCCGAATTTATTTTTTGCATGTAAAAAGCTGCAGACGGTGAGACTCTCACATCAGAAACGTCAGCTTCTAATAAAATACTTATACGCTTCACACGCCTCGTCCCTATGTTGGTTGCCCACTTTTGTGTTGAGCGTCCCTCTCTCTTAGTAACGCGAGATAATTCCCCCCCTAATAACTTACCATTTTCGGCGCGGGGCGGGCGTGATGCCTGCGGCGCTAGTAACCCAACCCACTATAATAATAACTTACCACCTGTGAACTTCCCTTTATTCTTGGCTGATAACGTAAGGCTTATGTAAATTACGATAGCCCATTGTTTCGGTACTACTTACATGATATAGATCTATACTATGATATCTAATTCATGATTTAATCTAGTTCGTTTTTGGTTATAACATTATGTTGTTATTATTATTTGACCGTACATCACCGCTATGACAGCACCTCATACCAACTGCTGCGGTAATTAAATTGGGACTCTAACAATAGAGATATAGCTCGCTAAAGCAAGGTTCACACAAGCTTGTAGCCAACAGCAATTGTTCCTGCGAATCTTACCATCTCATATGTGACTCGACAACGAAAATGCATCGCTAGGATGCGCCATGACGTAATAGTTCCCCTGCAATGTCTACAGAATCTTAACATTTACGAACTATTCACTGACTGTGTTGTCGGTCAAAGGGACTCTACTCACTTGCCTTATATTTGAAAAGTTTTATTTTATGATGTATCTATCACGCTACAGGCCTGGTCCCTGAAGCGTTAGCAACCCCATATTACCATTACCACTTTCCAAACAGGTGCATCAGCAGCGTACCAAGTGTCCCGTATGCCAGAAAGTGCTGTCCCGTCACTACCACATGAAGGTACATCTCCTCACTGTCCACAAGGTCCCAGACTCAGAAATTGACTCTCTGCTCAGAACCCAGTGTGTCTGAGGCTCTGCGCTGCGCAACAACCCTGCTGCTTACGAAAGGCTGCACTTAGCAGCCTCTGAACATCCAATTTAGTGCCCAGTCTGCCTATACAGCAGTAACTTTTGTGGTAGCTGCCCCTTCAGGATAGCGCATTAGCGCCTTGGTTTTCTGTTACATAGAGACCGCTGCAGATAGGGTGTGCAATAGAGGTTTTACCAGTCCTGTTGCACGCCCTGGCTGCAGAGCTGCGACGTTGACCAAAGCAATGGAGGTCCGTACAGGCGTTGAATATCACGAGCTCTGCCTTTGTGCCATTACATCAAGACTTCCGTGTCAAATGATAGAATTGAATAGAATAATCCGAAGGACAACATGCTTCCACATTTGTTGCCATATGCGTTGGCCATTTTACACAGTGTGTTGAGTATTAGTTAACTTAAAATAAGCTATAGAGTTATTTGCGTACCCAAACTATAGATAAGATAGACGGCAAGTGACGTTCCTTCGTGTTGAATGTGCTGTCCAGTGCGGGCCTCAGTAACGAGCGCGTTGAACTTGAGATGTTCTTTCATAATGCCAATAGGAGAGCGGCGCGAAGCTGACTTTACCAACTGTAAAATGTCTTAGTGTGCGACATTTGTGGCTGGAAGTAGGTATATGGTCCGATTCTGACTCTTGGAGTTGCTGAGTGCCTCACTCCGATGATCAAGACTATAATAGAAACTCCGACTCCGCTGATGCCATCGGATACGAGCTCAGTACGTGGGACCGGCTCCCTCGTTTGCCATTGTCTGTTATGACTTTGGTGGATAATGACGGACATATTCTTATCTCTGTATGGTGAGAGCGCAACAAATTACCACGCTGGTTGTACACCCACTAGGTCTAGGCGTGGGTGGCACCAGAAGCGGGCAGCTGCTCCAGCGCAGTATTATGCAGCACACTGTTAGCATTAACGCCCACTGAGGGAATTACAGTCTGGTGGGTGGCATAGTTGTTGGGAGCAGGCCAACATTCTTGGCGAGAGCTTGAAACTATAAATACTTGCATAGACGACGACATAAACAACGTTATTCGACAAGGTGGTGACTTCTTTCAGTCTCTGTTAGGTGCAGAATCAGCCTGAAAGGTTTCTTCCTGCCGAGGATCCTGCACAAATTCTCACAGAATACCACAATCCCCAGTAAGGCAGTTTTTGTTAATTTATAACTTTTTTAAAAGCTCAGTTTTAGCCACACAGCAAGTGAGCTGTTGACCCCAATGTTACTTTAGACAGACGACAAACACTGCTGATATGTGCAATGAGTTAAGGAGAAGTTTTGGGGTTACGAGGCTTCTGAACGTGAAGATGAACATTTGGTGAGACCCCAGGCGCAGCACAAGTCAGGCAGGAGATTCAGTACATCTGAAGTGAGAACCTGGGAGTAGAACTTGGTGGACGTTGGGCGAATCCTCGCACCTCTTAACAGCGGTGTCTTGGTGCCTGAGAGCGATCTCACAGAAGTATATTGATTTTAAGCTTAATTTAGCTATATGTGTTAGGTAACTAATGTAATCTACAAAAAAATATACGGTTTTTAGTTTTCTTTACAAAAAAGCAGCTTTTTTTCTGGTTAGTGTTCGTCTGTTTTCTGTACTTGAACAAAACTACTCGTAAGTTATTCTCCACAAAAGCTTTCATTATCTGATAACTGCAACTACGCAATTACTTAACAAGAGAGTTATGCTTGGTTAATATATTCTCCCATTATAAGTCTTTATTTAAGAGCTAGTGTAAAGTAGGAGAGCATTTGTTTTGTTCAACGTACAACATTGAGGCCAGTGGCAGTGTTTGCGCTTTAACGATTGGCTCATCGAAAAAAAAGAAAGTGGAGCTAGCCTAAGTTAAGCCCACTAGCCTTGACTTGGTCGGCACTCCAGAGAGCAATGTCGGCCCGCCACTCTGAATTGTGTTGCATGTGTTGAAAGCGAGTCAAGTTCGCTGGAAACGCCATTTTGCGAACAAACAAGATTGAGTTATCGGAAGTTTCAAGAGTAATGAAATAAGGGCCAACCGCCAAAACCCAACTGAAAAAGGCGAAGCCAGCGCGCTCGCCCCCAAGTTCCAAACAAGTCAAATCTTAACGGCTTAATGACGCCATCCAATCGAGGACGCCGTTGCTGCTGCTGGCCTGCCGTTACCTCCCAGTGTTCTGCTTAGCTCCACTGCAGTTGTGTGTAAGTTTAAGTATATTTGTACCTGCTTTGTCCTTCCTGGCTCCTAACTTCAGTCAAGGTTTTTCTTGTGCATGCCTCTAGTGTTCTTTTTTGTAGACTTACGTTATGTATTCGTGTAGTGTGTATGTCGTTGTGCTATAGCTCTATATATATATATCCTACGTGCTATTATGTCACATCTTCTTCAGTATTTGAGAGTATAAACGGCCGCTGCAAATATTATTGAATAGTCTTACATATTGCGGCTTATTTAAAGAAGTTTATAATATTTAAAATATAAGCAACACTTAAGAACCCATAAACTGCCCTGCCTACGCGTAGTATTTACTTCTGGTGCTGTCAGGAAGGCCCACGATACCGATTACTGGAACTGTGCTCTCGGTGCAACTTATTCTTTTAGCCTATGTCTATAGAAATAATATTCATACCCAATCCGATTACCCTAAGCATTCACTCCCCAAGCGATTCGCTGCGTCTGGGATAATATAGCACTGACGCTAGTGATTTTACAATCCTAGGCATTTATCCAATGTCTACCAGTATTTTGTGAGCGATAAGAATAAGTCGCTTTAATATTTCTGATTGGACGGCAACAACTAAACAAAACTGGCCATGTTTTGCGCTGGCGGTTGGAAATGTTCAAATTTCCAGAGTAAGAACACTCGGCTTGAGAACTTAACATCGGCGCTGTATCCGCTGTGGGTAGTGAATACGGTTCAGGTCACCGTACACACGTGGTTGTGTCCGCGCTAGTTGTGTGTGGCAGACACTAGATAACAGCGGCTGTACACCACCTAATCTGGCTGTGTGATTCTTCTGTGCCCCCAAAATCTTTGGGAGTAACACATGAGCTGCGGCTTAGGCCCATCCCTTGACATTGGAGACGGTTAGGTGTTAATTTCGTCAGTGCGATCAATATTTTAACCTCGGTCATTGTTGGCTTGGAATTCAATGGCGGTATCCTTGTTTGGCCGTGTGGATCTGCGTGCGTTCAAGCCAGCCGTGATTTTTTTAGTGGTTCTTCTGAGCAGCGCCTCGGGTGCCTAGGGTTACTTACTGCTCCATTTGAACTAACTCGCCCTTGGGTGCTCGAACGTGTAGTTTTAATGACAAAAATACCCGCCGAAGTTGACGTGTTCGATGTGATGATTTTTGAACCCTCTTTGGTGATATTCATACTAGTGCTAGCCTTACCACTTGCGAGAATATTACCTAGTACTTAGTAACTTATGTCTGTACTTACCAGTAGCTAACTTATGTCTGTACTTACCAGTAATTTATGTCTATCATTACCTCTGTACTTTAATGGTGATTGTATTTAGAGTCGTGTTGTGGGCACCGTACGTTTATAAAACATTTTGAGATCTCAAAATCCTAAGAGTTCCGTGGTACAGTCGCTTCTTTGCTGACGATAAATTCTTGCTAGTGAGCGTTATACCGGGCCACACTATACCTTCGCAAGCTCAACTTTTGAGAGACTTTCAACTTGTGTACCGTATCTATGCTACTGATTTTTCCTGTGTATTTGGACGACGTGCGAGCTGAGCGTGCGATTATATAGTGTGATTCCGGCAGTAGTGCATGCAATGTTGTCGCATCAGTTGAACTTGCAGTAGCAACATTATTTAGCTAACCAGTGTACCGCCGTACCAGCACGTCTTTTCTACTAGCTAATTGTTTATCTTAATAAATGAAGCTTATATAACGTGTGAACTACGCTGTTGTATCAAAGTGTATTTGTAGTGGTAAAAATTAGACAAGCGAGTGACACCTGCTGCCGCTCTGTTTCGCGGAACTGTTAGTCATGAGTGCCGCGTCACATCTTGATATTCCTTCCTGCGTCTGTCAGTACAAAGAGCGAGAGATTAAACTGTAATGGACTGGGCGTGTGGAACTGTTGCATTGAGGTGGGTAGAGGCCCGGTGCCAACCATACGTCCCAGTAATGTCGTCCCTAACGGAATTTTTAGCGTCCCACTAGAGGTTTTGCGAATCTAGTTTCTGGGACGACCAAGGATTCCGTTAAGTTGTACAGCTGGCCCATATTCCCCCATCTTAGTACCTCCTTACTTAATGGTTACCAAAGTACTATTACTTTACGTTGCTAAGAGTGTCAATGTACGAGGGGTAGAGAGGCGTTCAGTGACCGTATACGGTAGCTGACGCATTGCTACAGTTACCAAACTAAAGAAACGATGCGCTCAGCATTGTTAGTTACATAGTACAACAATATCTGATTTTGATGTAAATATCGACATAATAATTAGTAAGCGGCCCGTTGCTGGACTGGTCAAGAGTTAGAAGAGTGTAGCTCCCACCGGCTTGTGTATCTGTATTGCGTGACCATCATTCTTCCTTCGTCTATATTGCCATTTTTTTCTGCTGAAGCGACTGTGTTGATTTGGCTGCTTAATTTTCGAAGCGACTGTGGCAGTACATGAAACTGTGCCACTTAATATGTTCACCTACGGGCCATTTTAGCTAATTCCTCAGTGCACGGCATGCGAATTCCTGCAGCAATTGATTGTACTTGCATGATCAACTCTGGATGAGTCTCTTCTCTTTTTCCTGAGATATCTTTATGATTCTGACGTAATGGCAATACCTCCTAGAGGGCCAGAGCGTAAGCCCCGGATGCTCTGTGAGAATGGGCCTGTTGGTCCGTCTACTGTCCGCTATGTAACCTGTTTCGGCACCTGTCCAGCTGAACCTGCTGCGCCTGTATGGTTACTTCACCTCCAGGTCGCCTTCCATGTCTTGCTGCCTTTGGCAGTGAGGTCCGAGCCACTGATGACCCACAGATCAACTCTCTTCATAACTGTCATTGTCTATGTGCTCTTACTGATGCTAAAGAGGCATTTACGTAAACCTAGAGTCTTTAGTGCTACTGCCTGTGCTTCCATTGAGTTGTTGCAGATAGCTGTTTAGTGAACAGTCAACCACTGCCGTGTCTGTGTCCGAGGCCGGTGGTCACGATCGCCAGTCCGGGCCCAACGGCTCTATGACACTCGCAGTGAGAAGTAGCGCTGTGCTGCAGGTGTAGCTTTTCTGTCCTAGCCCTCGTATAAGCGGGCTGCGAGTGTCCACACAATTGCGCATTTGCAATTGTGACTGACAGTTAATGCTGTAGGATTTTTTTTTAGCATGACTTCCGTCTGCGTAAAATTTGTCTGTTGGACATGTTGAATTCCGGAGCAAAGTGGGCCCGGGATGCTATACCACCCGTTAATCATTGGTTTGCTGCACTTCTCATGCATACTTCCTCTTTCTGTGTTTCTACACATTTCTGTGTGAATGTCTCCTGTTGGCTCTGTTGCCAGTAGCTGCGTCATGCGATGCATTTAGAGCCACAACCGCGGCTGTAATGTGGCAATACTAATCATTTCCGACATGTTGTGTGGCAATACTAATCACTTCCGACGTGTTGTGTGGCAATACTAATCATTTCCGACGTGTTGTGTGTCAATACTAATCACTTCCGACGTGTTGTGCGGCAATACTAATCACAACCGACGTCTAACGTGGCAATGTATATCACATCCTACGTTATACTTAGGAAATTTCTGACTTTTACTATTGACGCTCCTAATGGTTCACGTCTACGCCTCGGTTGCGCTAGTTAATCCGGCAGTTTTGTTGCCAAAATTTACCCTTTCAGCGCCTGGTGTGATTGGCTTATTTGCATAATCTGTGGTTTGCCTGTTTTTTAATTTACATCTTAGTCATGTACAGAATACCTTTAAGGACTTTTGTGTAATGTAGGTCGAAGTAGCCTATGAAAGATAGCTAGGAGATATTGCGTACAAAGGATCCGGTAGACTTTACCATACGAACGTTTTCCTTTAGTGGCACCATGTACTACAGGATGGGAGGATGCATGCCGCTATATTGTAACGAAGGATACGCTGTGGCAGCTGCAGTGTGATGAACAAAAGACAAGGTATCAAAGAAGCGAACAAATTGTGTTAGTTGCGTGAATGTTGTTGGTTGGTGTCAGCGGCATTGCATACGTGTAAGCTTCTTTCCTCCTACTGCCTTGAAACAAGACCCTTTATTTCTTGTACTATATGTTGTGCACAGATATCGTGTAGTTCGTCCCACCCTCTATTATTACGCCATAATTGGCTGCAGCTTAACCGGCCAAGGAGTTGCGAGGAGCAGGGTGACCAAACTTATCAAGAGGTGGAAGCAACTCTGCTTAGGCTGTGGTCTTTTCTGCAGAATTTCGACCCTCACCCTCGTCAAGAATGGAGGACGAGACAGTCCACCGTCGCGCATTTGAGCTCTTGCTGTCTTGAGTGTTGGCGTGGATGATAGGCTTAGGTGACCGCATTATGCTGTCCTATGCAAAATTATTCCCCTTTGCTTGACTATTAGCCCGCCATGGCCTCTTCACGAAGCGTGACGCCGTCAGCGCCATATGTGAACCTTGGCAGATTACGTATGTGCTTTTTCGTCTACAATGTGCGCCTCTACTCGTCTGAAGCCCCGTGACGGGTGCAGAGCTCGTGCAGGAACACCTATTGGTTTGTGGGCTGCAGACCTGGAATAGGACCCGCAGCTCTTGCGATACCCTTCCCTTTTGTAGATCATAAGGCCCGTGCTCGTCCCTCTATCCATATGGAGGCGCAGTACTCGTTCAGGACCCGTAGCTCTTGCGATCCCTTTCGTTGCTTTAGTTTGTAAGGCCCGCGCCGTTCTGCTTTGCTATAAACCGAACCGCTTTGCAGCTTTGTGATCATCATTAGCGTGTAAGTGTAGATATAGTGTATGTAGTGTAGTCTATGTGTGTCCGCTCCTAGGGTTGCCGTGCCTTCCTTCCCTTGTTCCTATTTCTGTATGCTAGGAAGAGCGAATTTCCCTTACTGAATATCGCCTAGACGGTACTACGTCGCGCATATTTAAATTCAAAATATCATTGTTTATGCACTTTACGCTAAACGACTACCGCCATTTTACGCATCGGTTCAGTACGGTAGACACAATCCCTCTGTTGCCGATCACCGCGAGCTTTCAATCACGTAAAAACGGTTACGGCATAGGAGGATCTGGCACTTAATAGCGAGTGTTATAATTGAGCTGAGTGAAGAGATTCGGGAAAATGTGCCAGTGTCAACGTGAAGTATGATGAGGAAAGCGTTTTGGAGGAGTGAAATTTAGTCACCTTGTGGTAAAAAAAAATGTCACTGTTCACCGAGTTAAGTTACCTTGCTAGACAATATTCAGTTACTTAAACGAGCCGCCATGTTGGTTTGTGCACTTGTCAACGTCTGTGTTCAGTTTACTTAACGCTTCTATTACCTTCCTTGCTTGCTTTGTAAATAGCTGCGCTCTTGCTACGATCCAAGCGTTGGCGGCTCGTGACGACGATGGTGCGCCGTTCCATACCAGATATTTGTAATGCTTTGATGAAGAAAAAGATGGCGTTTACAATAGCTATGGAAAAAAAGTCACATCTTTGGTATAGAATAGTGCACCATAGTCACCCCAGGTCGCCACCGCATCCAAGGTGCCTTGTAGAATGTAAGAGGAAAGATAGCGTGATGTAGCTAAGGAATTCCTGCGTTACCTCCCATGTCCCTCAATTGGCTGCAATATTACGAAACTCTCGCCAAAACAAAAGGTAATTTTTAACCTTGTTTATTCACTTTAAGCTTCGGAGTTTATACCTCGTTTTCGAGAAACTTGCAAAATTTATTACAACCTAATTACCGTTCTAATTGTGTATGTACTTAACTTAGTTATTTTAGCAATCGTGTCGCTTAAGGCTATGTAAATATGAGTGTATGATTATTTATTAAATTATTTTTACAGAATATTTTTCTTTTTCCTTTATAGCTAGATCGAGAAAGTATTGTAGAAGAAATACTTTGAGAGAAACCGTGACATTGCGCCGAATTCTCAGTAATTTTTCATTTCTCGACTTTTCTGTCGGAAGGTCTCAAGTTTAATACGAATTTGACTTCTATCGGTCTCAAGTGGTCAGTGCACTACTACTGACTGGAAATAAGGCGCAAAGCATCTCCAACTCTACATGGCACGGCTGTTGGTTCAGCCACGCATAGGGCAAAGAGACAGAAAACGCAAACATTCGTGCGGAGGTCTCTTCCATGTCTCCTCCTCCTTCCCCGTCATCATAGAGAAGAAATGTATAGAAACGACGCTAGGCGCGATACAGCTCGCTTAGCGACAAACAAACGTCGTCAACAGCAACTGCGGAAAAGGCACTCGCGACAGCCCGTGGGTGAGTGAGGCCCGTGTCTATTCTGACAGGGAGAGGGCCCACCAGAAGAAACTCCTGAGGACTCCTTTAAGGATATTCCAGAGCTGGAAATGCATTTGTGCTGTCTTGCGATTACTCTTCCTAGAATATTTTACTAAAAAGCAGTAAAGAGAGAACCGTACGGTGCCGACTCATATTACGGGGTGTCGGAAATTTTGTAGCCCATTTTCAAAAATTTCAGGAAATGCGTACAGGGTCCGATGGTTGCATCGAAAAATCAGAAGAAAGTGCGGTTGCAGCGCAGTCACAGAGTTAAGCGAGTAGTATTACGTTTCCTCAAAAGGTACGAGCCATGCAGTCAACTTCGTTAGATTTGCTTATCTTACGTCATATGAAATGAAGTTGCCTTCCAAGAAATCCCATGCGTTACTTTAGGAACAACGAGAGCTGCGGTTGTCTTTCTTTTATGCAGACATCGCTTCCTTCCATTTGATGCTCCTGCAAGTGCAGTTTTGCAAGGTTCTTTCTTTTTGGTGCAAAGCTTCCACGTTTCTTGCGACTCAATACATGTGCCATCTTGCTTCCTCGCTTTGGAACGACAGGTAGCTACTGCTGTGGCTGAAGAGGCACAAACCAAGGGTGTATATATATATATATATAATAAAAAAAATCACAACAATAATGCTTTTATTATGTAGCACCAGCTGTGGAGGGTCCTTCACCAGGGTCGTCCGCTGCTCCCTCCACCACCACAGGCTCCCACAACACATTGCCTGCGCACGCGTCAATAATCAGCTGTCTACTGAGAGTCGGACGTCCTTCGGAGCTACAGAAAATGTAACAACGGCAAAGAGGACACGCGACAGATGATTGACAATTTTATACACTGACGAACACACCACAAGGGAACTTAGATTAGACTATAGTCTGACCAGCCCACGAAGGCGGCTGAGGCAGAGCACGAGAGATTGCGCGTGTCATATTTCGTACTTAGATAAAATCTACCTTTTATATTTTACTTTTCTAATAAATACAGAATTATCTTGGACTGTTTTGGAAGTTACAATTGTAATTAAGCATTGAATAATGGCAACAAATTTCTTGAAAATGACAAAATCTAACAATATTTCGGATTATGGCATAGTAGCACATGCTGCTAATGTACGGATCCTTAGCTTTGACAAGTTGCAATCGGAAGCCAAGGGTTACCAGTGCTACACCAGTGTTATCCACCCCTTAAAATCGTGGCACACTCGGTAACCACACACGTTTAAAAACAACGCATATATTTAGTTTTTGAGTCACGGCAAACGTTATTTTGCATAACGATCACCCAAACAAGATTGTGGTTGCGACACTGCTCTGATGTTGCATCGTAGTCTCTCTTGCAATCCATACACTTCTCTACATGAAACCAAAACCGTTGATGTCCTGTGCTAGGATCCCGTTCATGACCAACTTTCACCACCTTCGTCCAAGTCCTACAGAGACCATGATGTAGCCAGCGTAGCTCTAACAGAGTCACGTTTCCTTGTATGAGCAGGAAGCAACGTTACCGTCCATGTAGCTACGTCAATGCATAGAAAACGCAATACCTTCCGCCGCCACAGGAGAGGCTGTGGTAGTAGGTACATTTACACTACAGCAGTAGTGGGACTACCTGCGCTGGGAGAGACGCATGTACTTACCGAGGCAGTGTTGCCGCGCGCGCTCCCCGCCGCCCTCCAAGTACTCCTGCCTGCTGAGCCCCGCAGTCTCCAGCAGATGAGCGGCGGCGTCCCTAGTGCCATACCAAGCATCCAAGCTGGCGGTCTGACGGCGACAACACACACGTACGGAATTAGCATTATTATTAATACTGCTGATATTACTTGAAACAATCGAATGGCCTCGCCAGAAAAAAACAGAGCATCTGAAGATATTGACTCTCTCCACCACTCCCAACACCCAGAGTTCGACAAATTAAGACTATTAAAGAAAGAAGGAAGAAACAAAAATACGGGAATCAGTTATGGGCAAGGAACGGCTGGCCCGACATCTAAATACATTCACTTCTTTGGCAGCCCATACAGAGCCACCAAGCCCGCTTCTCAGTCGACCACAGCAAAATAAGATCTTGGGGTTTCATTCTCTGCACTTGTTTATCTTCTGTTGATGAATTCAGCCGAGCCGTGGTTGGTGAGGCAGAAAGTATTCCATACGTGACTATCATCACGACAATCCAGAGTAATTTAAACAAAGTGTTATAATAATAATAATCCAGAGTAATTACCTTAGACATAGCCACACTGAAGTGGGACTGGAAGGGCCGCATGGCTCTCAGCTCCTCCTCTATCCTCGTGGCCAGCCCTGGCACGCTGGAGGCGCCCCCAGTGACCAAGACGCGGCCCACCAGTCGCAGCTGCTCCTCGCTGCTGAACAGTCCCAGCACGTACTCCAGGGTGTCGGTGAGTCCACCTTGCACCTGCCCTACCATACTCGGCTGGAAGAGCAGCTCGCCCGTCCTGATCTGCACACACACGCAGTAGAAAAGGATGCTCACGGAGAGAAACAACTGGGAACACTGCACAGTGCCATACCAGGATATTTATGAACTAGAGGATTATTATTGACATAGGCTTATTGGAGTACATATTGCAAGAGAAGTGTCTTACTGACTGTTGCTAATAATATAGTAAAGTGGGGAAAATGGATAACCCATAGGGGTAAAAAATGAACTAGGATGTTTTACTGCAGGAAAGGGAGTCCATTTGTTACCCCTAATGCGGGTTATCCATTTTCCCCCACTGTATTATACTGGGGGAAATTAGAGGGTGTTGTTCTGCAGCTCACTTGTACAAGTGGCCTCGTATGTCGACAGAAACGCGGAACCCGAGCATGAGGATGTTCCCACACAGGATCAACGCGGATGGGAACAGCAATTCGGGAAAGAAGAGGAAACACCGAAGAAATTAACATCAGTAGGAGTATGAAATCGGAAGGTAGCAAAACGGACACGAAAATCAGATGTCCTGAAGGCCTAGCTTATGACGAACCCCTTCGGTCCCGACGGTACATATATATCTCGAATCAAAGTTTGGATTATTAAAACCAGAGCGTTGTTTCCTTCTCTGGAAATTTGGACAGCATATTTAACAACCCGCCTGACGCCAGTAGTTATAGTATTTTATCTACGACTGAACTAATCTGTAGGTGAGCTCAAGTGACTACAGCGATAGTATCTTCTATTAGCTTCTTTTAGAACCTCATAAAAGCGTAAAATTTCCGGACCAAAAGAGCTAAGGTAACCAACACAGTCCCCCAGGGGTCGCTGTTCCCGTAACGTAAGAAAGCGAACCTAACTGACCTGAACCTATGGTCCATCCTATGCCCCCCGAGGAGACAACCTCGACACAACGGGCCCGGAGCACATCAGGTGCCCACATAAAACTCAACAGAACTCACCAGCTCGGTAGTGAGCAAGAGCTGGTGCTTCTGTGCCTCTGTGAGAGGTCGGTCCTGCATGCTGTCCTCACTGAAGAAGTGCGGCCGATGTTGCTTCAGTATCGTCTCCAGCTCCTGCAGCCTCTCATACTCCTCCTCGCTGTCCGACCCCCCTCCTTCCTGCCCACACGTAACAAAAATACTCCTAAACTCTCATCACATCCATCAAACAAATAACTATGTTGCCGGAATTTAAAAGAAATAACGTTTGGTTACCTACTATTAGATGTTTCAAGACGGAAGTATACACAATACACTTCAGTACGTTACACGGTCTTCCTGAGTTACAAAGTACTAGAAGCCTGCCGAGGTGGGGCAAAATAACCACTCTGGCGTAATATTTCCCAAAACATTTTTGAGGTTTCTGCAAAAAAAAAAAACCAACGTTGCTCCCTCATCTGGGATTCGAGCTTCAGGTAATCCACCGAAATGCAGACAGTATTTTGATGAATGAACAAGAGCCGGCAGAAGCAACAATATTCCAGAAATATTTCGCCTATTTTTAGTCTATCACGTGCACATCTGCTTCACCTTACGATGCCTAAATTACCATAGTTACGAATGCGTATGCTTTACAACAGGAAATTAAATCATGTTGAAATCGAATGTGTATGATGTCGGCAGTCCTACAAGAACAGGGATCGCATAACAATAACAGTCACCATGCTAAATCAACAGTGGTAAGTGAGATAGACGGGCACAGCAAGCTCCACGACACCTTATTTATGGCCTTGTACACGTCCCAGTCTTCATCTCGTTTGCCGAAATGATCTTCCTTCTTCTCGCGCTTCGCAAGCTGGGAGATGATCCGCATACGCTCTTGCGAGGCGACGGTGCGGCGCTTTGCCATCTCCTGCCTGAGGGAAGAGAACCCGCTGGAGGTCAACTGGCATACTGGTTACTTTGTGTTGGCCTGCCGCCAGGTGGGAAAGAAAAAGAATATGGTGTACAGATATATGAGCAAAACCTTACGGCGAATAATGAGGATAGTCGTAACAATAGAAACGAGCACCACACGAGACATCCACATACCCAGTGGTAGTAGTAGTAGTAGTACTAGTAGTAGTAGTAGTAGTAGTAGTATTAGTAGAAGTTTTACTTGCGCCGAACTATTCCCGTGTTTAACTACAGGTTCGTACACCGCTAGGGCGCAGAATATAGTAAAATGTAGTTGTGAGGAGGAAATTATTATTAGTTTTACATATAGTGTATGTAACTCACAAAGGAAAGGGCAGACCCGTAGTTGATGATAGCATTTTTCGTGATGGATTCGTCATAGTTTGTGATAGAGGTCACATCTGATAAGAAAAGTCTTAAGGGCATTTCTGTTAAATTGGCCGCGAGGTCCCTCAGAAAGCATTCCTCGGAAGATGGAGTCAGTATCCAGACCATACAGGTCCGGATAACAACCCCTCCGCTACACCACCCACCCCCATTTGGGGCAGGAGTAGAGACCTACGATACCAATTCCCCACGTGCAGGCTCACTCACCGCTTACTTCTGCGGGCAGCTCTGCGCTGCTGGATGGTAGACCACTCCTTCTGCAGCGACTCCAGCCACTCGGCTGCCTCTATGGGGTCACTGGGTACGCTGGCAGTGCTGCAGCTGGGAGCCGCAGGGCTCTGTCAGCAGTTACGTGCAAATGAAACTTTACCGGCAACAGAATTACATGATATGCACTACATTGATGCTTATCGCACCGATCAGGTTACAGGCAGTGCGCGTATATATGGCAAGCAGATACTATGGTCACTTATCCGTTGATACTACCTTGAAAGTCCACGCATGCAGCACTAACCACTATAGAAAGATTCGCAACTATGCCCACAAGAACGATTCAGTTACTGTAGTATAGAAACGAGGGCGCAAGAAAATTGCATTGCTCCTCCTGTTAACTCTTGAGTCCTTCATACATACTCGCGCGTCGTTAAGTGTTCCAATTTCCACGCTCACACACTCAGTAGTCAGTAGAGATTATAAAGGGAGAGGATAAAATGGAGGGATAATACGAGAAGTACAGTGACGCCTTAGATTACACCTAAGGTGTTACGGCACTAAACATATCAGCCCTCCGAGTGAGCCTCTATTCAGGCGCACGTAGTATGACCAGCAGAGAACATGGACAGCTAACTGAAGTCAGTAGCTAAAAAGTTACTGTTATACCGAGTAGCTACTTTAGGTGTCCATTTCCACAACAAAGGCGATATCACAGAGGAAGAAAGAAGGTACATATAGTTTGCCAATAGACATGTGGAACCCATGGACGAGGTGTTCACAAACAGGATCAACGCGCATGGGAACAGCAAGTTGGAAGAAAGCCGAACAAAATTTCATCCGTAGGGATATGAAAATGAAGGAAGAAAAGTAGGCATAAAATTATTATTATAGTGGGTTGGGTTACTAGCGCCGCAGGCATCACGCCCGCCTCGCGCCGAAAACACAAGATGAAGATATTCTCAGTTTTTACAATCTGCACTGGCCCAGCACAGTACTGAGAACATAGGTATACTCCCTCACAATCATAAGTCTAAGATCCATCGGGGTCATTAGCCCTGTCAATTTCACATTTCTGCCACCAAAATATGGTTGTGCAGCACCGGCACTACTCCCCCATTCATCTCAATAAACCTCCTAATTTGAAGTTTTTCGTTGATTTCGCATCGCTCCGGATATNAAATCTAAGATCCATCGGGGTCATTAGCCCTGTCAATTTCACATTTCTGCCACCAAAATATGGTTGTGCAGCACCGGCACTACTCCCCCATTCATCTCAATAAACCTCCTAATTTGAAGTTTTTCGTAGATTTCGCATCGCTCCGGGTATCTCTTTATCATTCTAACATTCAAATTCCCATGAGGGAACTCATGAAAGTATTTCTACCATCATCGCATCCGTGTCCCCACCCCGAGGGTGTGGAAAGCAACTCCCTCGGATTTCCGAATAGCTGAGACATTCAGCCAAGAAATGGCGTACTGTCAGCGGCACCAGACAGTCATCACAATAGGGTTGAGGGCGGCGCCCCATCAAGTATAGATGGGTCAGCCTGGTGTGACCAATGCGCAGGCGGCACAGTACCACCTCCAAGCGGCGGTCGCCGCACCTTGACGTTGCCCACTCTTGTACTCCCCGCTTTATCACTTTCAATTTGTTATTATTGAACGTCACGAAAGACAGACATTCTGAAGGCGTAGCTAATGGCTAAGGTATCCAACACAATCCCCCTGGGGTCGCGGCTCCCCACTACAAAAGCTGGGTGAACCCAACTAAAGCAGCTAAAAATGAGCACACAGCACATTCTAGTCTATCATCTGCCACTCGGAACTCCCTGACATCGCCAAAGGCAAACAGCAGCGCCTCCTCGTGTAAAATGAAGGTGTCTGCACTCGCACAAACACGTAGCTACCGTGAAAAGATGGTCACGGCTTACATTATCAAAACAGTCATCATTATCATTAAATAGCTATATAGAAAAAATTTAAAATGTCGAAAAGTTTACAGCATTGTAATGAATAATGATACTACATATATCATGTTGGATTATGTTCTTATTTTGCCATAGAAGAAAAATATATAACTTAGTAGCTATACTTCACTACAGGTAGGCACTGCCTACCCTACAGGATACGCGCCTGGCTCATACAGCTTCGACAGAGCCGAAGTATGAAAAACTT
This sequence comes from Parhyale hawaiensis, assembly GCA_001587735.2. Taxonomy (NCBI): domain Eukaryota; kingdom Metazoa; phylum Arthropoda; class Malacostraca; order Amphipoda; family Hyalidae; genus Parhyale; species Parhyale hawaiensis. Next base: position 74,954,273 of record LQNS02278091.1, on the reverse strand, counting down.
CAAGCAGACGCCAAGAGATCGCATCGTGGCACCTGCATCGCAGGTCAGGGTGGTCCAGTTACTAGCCTGTAGGCCTGCTAGTTAGTCTTCGGGGCCCGCAACCGACTGGCTCCTTCTGGTACTAATTCCCTACTATTAACTATACTGTTTTCCTCACTACACAGACGCTGTATTTTTCGATAACAAAATAAATTTGTAATACAAGTAGTCGCGGGTCACGGAACATCAACTAGCGGGCCACTACTGGCTACTGGACAAAAAATCCAGTAGTTGGTCCACCCGCAACTGGCAAGCGGTTACGTACCGCAGTACTGCACCTGTCTGTCTAGTTCACAAGTGCAATGCACCTACCTGTTTTTCTTCGTCATCAATGTTAGGCTCCTGCAACATCTTTGCTTTCATCCTGCGGATCCTCTGCTGCATGGCTGCCATCTTCCTCTGCAGCTCCTCCATGCTGGACGTCCCAGCCTCCTCCAGGGCGTGCTGGTACTCGGGCTGGTACGGAGTAAACTCCGACATCGCCTCTGACAGCTCGCTCAGCCGCTCCAGCTCCTGCTCCTCCTCCGCCAGCTGCACACAACCATCACCATAATTCTTTAAACAGGCGCAGTGCATTTAATTAAGACATTTCCGTTTACTTGATTGTTTCAAATCTTGGTATTAGCAGCCGTCAGTACAAGTTAGAAGTAATAATATGTACTGTGAAGTAAAACTTCTTCTCAGACTCAGCACAAGCGCAAAGGTGTCAGAAACTACTGCATACTCTGTATCAGAAGTAACGGCAGTGCGGGTCCTCACCATAATCACTCGTGCCAGCAGCAACGAAGAGCTGCCATGTAAAGTATATGCGAGGATCTTCGAAACTTCTTTTGTTGATGTAATGGGAAAAAGCGTCAAGAAGGTAGCTCAGCGACTCTATTTTCCAATATCGATTGAATCAAGAAACTTGTGCTGAAGAACAAGTCTTCTACTCTACGTCACGTCCAAGCATCATAGATACGACATTCATAGCGCAACAAACTGACTGTCTCCCTCGTCTGGACAGAAGATGAAAATAAAACGAGTCAGCAGCCATGCGGCTCCTGTTGTCCTAAGTATCTTAATAATACGAATTCAGGTGATAGTTACACACTTCCATGTTTATTTTCATTTATACCATCATACGATAAGAATTGCAAGTATCCGCACACCCCACAGAAACTGTGCCTCACTGCAGACATTACCATGAGTAAAATAGGTAGCATGGATGGCAACACACGCGCCAGAACCGTAGCACAAAATAGGTAGCATGGATAACAACACACACGCCAGAACCGTAACACAAAATAGGTAGCATGGATGGCAACACACGCACCAGAACCGTAACACAAAATAGGTAGCATGGATGGCAACACACGCGCCAGAACCGTAGCACAAAATAGGTAGCATGGATGGCAACACACGCGCCAGAACCGTAACACAAAATAGGTAGCATGGATGG